>JAQBSW010001624.1:0-127267 GCA_029291075.1 Eudiplozoon nipponicum
ATTCCCCAGTTTATCTGGATTGACGGTATGACTGAATTAACAGATGCGTCGAATGACCGTTCCATGGGCGAATCTGATGTGTGCAATCCCACCATGCAGGCACATAATGAAATGCAGAACTCTGAAGAATCGTTGTCTAATATAGCAAAATCTTATTCTACTGAATCACAGCATGAAAACTATTTGTCGATACCAGATGATTTTGAAGAACCAGTGAATGTTGTACCGGGCGAGATGAGGACGTCAGGGGCGCCAGAAAGGAAAAACTCTTTTTGGAAGAGTGCCTCGTCAGCCGAAGAACTATGATTACGTCTATTACTAGACGCCTTTTTTGAGAAGGTGGTGTATGTGGAGGAAGTTAAATCCTCCGCTTTATGTAAAATAACATTGACTGATAAATTTAAACCGCTATGGCTTATTGTAACGAATTTTATTTAAAAATAATTTTTTATTTTTATTTTCCAGAACAGTCTTTGTTTAAATACTTGATTTTGAATTGTGTGCTATTTTCAGTTTTTCGAGTATCTCGCTCCGTGACTGGTATTTTAATTTTGGTCTGCTGCATTTTAACATTTTCTCTAGTAAACGATTACATCATCATCAAATATATCACTCCATCAATTGCCTTTGTTCTGATATAATATAATAGAGAAGGTGAAGCCTTGGAACAGGTATATTTACTTTCTTCTGTTGTTCACGTATATTTCTTTCCAGATTATTTTTTTGGAGATACCGCTCTCCAACTTTCGCATTCCGATTGCCTAACATTAAGTGTCGATTTAATTGTTGTACCATATAGATATGGAGACAGATCTTCAATTTGAGGACACAAGTAGGTTAGTGCAGGACATTGCGAACTTGAACTTAGGAGACACAAATAGTAATATAAGCCTATCAGACTCTAATGTGAAATTAATAATTAAATACGATCAACATGGAAGCTAATCTTAAGTTTGAGGACACTAGCAAGTTAGCTCAAGATATGGCAGGTAGGAATTTGAAAGATGTGAATTAGAGTACTAGCTTGTCAGATTCAATTATACAATTAAAGACTGATCACGATCTGGCATCTATGGGGTTATCAGATAGCAATAGGTTTGGAGCCTCTACAGTTCTATATTACTATATTTTGGTTCTAATAAAAGTCACAATATGTTGCTTTATATAATTTGAAGATATACCAAAAAATCATTTAATCGCCTGCTATATAAAGCATTTTTAATCAGTTCATTAATTATATTTTTAATTTTGTTTAAATTGATTTTTTTGAATTGCTAAATTTCGAAATGTGGTAATTTCTGTAAGTAATGAAAGCTGAGTGCTTCAGCAACATCTTTTCTTGTAGAATGTAATTCCGATTTATTTGCGCAATATTTTTTTACAAAAATCTAATGAATATATGCTAATTGTTTAATTGGAAAATTATATGGCGTGTCGTATAATTTTTATCTAGGTTCAATATATTATTCTAGTTGAGAGCCATTCTGGCGTCTAACTGTATCTGTTAATATATTTACTATTATATACAGATATAATGTACTTTTAATACCGTAAAATAAATCGCAAGTTAATAATTTATGATGTTTATTTATCCACGAAAGATTAAATTGTTCAAATAAAATTTAACATTCATATAAGTAATCTTTTACTAAATGTATATGGCGTGTCATGAGCTCTCCAATGGTAGTTCCATAGGGCCTCTACAAAAGTTGGCGACGCAAAAATGTTTTTAAACTAAGAATCAGCGACCCCACAGAAATGCTTGTCTTGGCCTGGTGGTCATTACCTCTGACAGTGAAAAGAAGCCTATCTATGTTCACGAAATTTATCATGGATAATGAGCCTTTTAATTTATTTGAGCTTCTAGTGGAACAGTTTCAAAGACGCTATCAAATAGAAAACTGGGCTTACTACTGGCTTATTACATCAGGAAAAAATGTAAAATCAGCATCCATCGGAATTTTTTACAGACTGCTTGTCAAATCAATCGTGCTTGATATCTCAAGAAGTTGTAAATAGTATATTCCTAGTAGAATTGTCTGCTAGGTTAAGAGCCACTAAGTTTCTATGATACATTGGAACTAGAGTGGCCAAAGATGCTCAAATGATTGGAAAAAGTGTACCGACAGCAGACTAATCTCAGATAGACTATTGTCCTTAGAGAATGAATTTAGTACCCTCCAACGGAATGTTTAGTGAAATAAAATGTAGAAACTTTATGCAGAGGTAGGGCATATTCTTGGACTCGAAGCAAAACTTTCGAGAGCGGGGAGACGAATCGTGTGACATTGTTGAAGAACCACGCTGGTGGTACATTTCGCATCGTAAGTATGCCAAGTTTAGTAAGTGCCATGTCGAGTGGTCCCCGATAGAAAGTTAGTACTAGTCCTGTGGCCAGGCGTAACTCTCCTGAGAACTAGATGAACACCTACTAGTAGGAGCCGTGAGGCGGGTTGCGCATTCAAGGCTCAATGGAGTGCATCGTGAAATCATCAAAGTTCGGTTCAAGAGCTTCGATAGAATTCGCAAGTCTTATATTTCGGTTAGAAGGAAATCTTGTGGATGTTGCTGACTATAGCAACAGCAAGTTCGTCATAGCTGATGAACTCAGTACGCTGAAATTCTTGATAGACACGGGTGCCGAAGTGAGTATGGCTCGTTCCGATTGGGTGAAATTGATAAGCACACCGCTTGTCAACTATGGGTTGCAAACGGAAATCCAATTGTAGTTAAGAGCGTTAGAGATTAGTCAGTGACATTGGTGCAGAATTTGTCATTTACGTGAAATTTTCTGGTCGCTGACATAAAAGCCGACATCATTAGAATAACTTTTTTGATCCATTTCAATCCTGCTTTAGATACCAAAGCCAGGACCATTGGACAAGGCACGCGGATAGTAAATTATACCGAGACTGGGACCTCAGTACTTAGGCCAGTGACCCGTCATCGCCGATGACTTGGCGGAAGTCATCGAGAAACACCTGGCCGTGTTTCTACCTTTCAATGCTGAACGGAATGGCTTTAAGAAGAAGGCTCAACCGTTGGTATAACGTAAACAACAAAGGCTTTAAGCGATTGGGGAAAATAATGGATTTTGTAGGCGTTAAAATTCTAACTTTGCATCTCCCAATAGTGGTAGTTCACAAATCTGAACCGAGAGAATGGAGGATTTGCGGCAGTTGTCGTCTATTGAATTCTGTAACGAAAGGTGATTAATATCCTCTTCCGAACCAGAGTACTTTTCTCAGGGACATAATGGGGTTTGAGGTTTACACTACGTTAAATCTGGAGAAAGCATACTATTAAGTACCTATGGAGGTAGATTCTACACCACTCACCGCAGTGCGATTTCCTTGAGAAGGATCGCATGAATTATTATGTATGACTTTTGGTTTGAAGTATTCAAGTCAGATATTCCAGCGTCTGGCGGAGAAGGTTCTTCAAGGCTGTCTATTTGCTAGAGTGTATATCGATGACATCATAATATGTAATCAATCTAGGGAGCCCTTGGGCGTCTTGTTATCTAAGCTGGAGCATTTTGGGTTAGTAGTCAAGGCAGAAAAGAGCAAGATTGGTCGATAAATTTTGAAAATTCTTGTGCATTCCATTTACAAAGATTGAATTGAAACCAGGGGTTATAAGGTCCAAGCGATCAGAGATGTGCCAGGACCCAGAACTGTACGCTAAATGTGTAGAATTTTGGGGATGATTAACTACGACCGTCGTTTTTTTACCAGGTTTAGCTGGAATTTCAGGGTCGTTAACTCGACATTTAGTTCGTGAACGGAGCACGATTAAGAAGCCCTGGTCCATTAATTTTAGCCGGGACAAAAATGAGGAATTCCAGATAGCCAAAGAACTGTTAAGCCAAATCACCACATTAGCATCTGTGAAGTGGACTAAGCCGTTTGACCTGGTCACAGATGCTTCCGGTGTAGCCGTAGGGACAGTGCTACACAAGAGATAATGGTATTGTCAAACCGATAGGATTCTGTAGTCGGAAATTCCAAGGTAGTGAAGAGCGATAAGAACCGTTTTGGAAAGACGTACCAGCGGTTTATGCTGCAGTGCTGCATTTTGAGTACTACTTGGATGAACATCAGTTCGCGATATGACTGATCATAAGCTGTTATTAAGTATCCTAGGAAAAGTGAACAGGCTTAATTATTCTTTAGATTAAGTTAATAAACTTGAAGCAAACATCAATCCAATTGTATTCACCCAGCTGTCGAACACCATAACAAAACTACCGCCAGGCGCACGTACTGACGCGTTTCGACCTTCTATGATCAATATAAAAGTACGACGGCAAACTGACTAGCGAGGATCATACCGCATTGCATATATATAGAAATCTAATTAGATATGCAGCTCTCACCTTTAGTAGTCTCGCATATATTGTACGTGACTGGAAATATCGGCTGCAAATTTTTTTGAAGTCACGGGCATTAACTTTTTTTGTAGCAATCCTGAAGGATATGGCAGCTCAGGAAGTCTTACTTATGTTCTTGCATAATTGTGTGTCACGATATTGTGTACTGTTAAGGGTAACTGGTGATAGTGGTATTCAGTTTATGTCTGAACTATTTATCAAATCATTAAATTATATTGGGAGAGAAGTAAGGCAAACAAGTACATATAATTCCAGAGTTAATGGGATGGTTGAGAGACTGCATTACGCTGCACTGGCGGATCCAGCTGGGTACATGATTTGCCTATAGTTTTGCTTGCAAAGCGAAACAAACACATAGTACAGTTAGGAATATCCACAACTGAACTTATTTGTGAAGAGCCATTGAGATTACATAGAGATTTTCTAATAAACGCTCCAAGTTGTCTCAATTGGGCCTCTAGTTTATTAGATTGTTATATTGGAAACGAAGATTCGAAGTCGAAGATATAATTCTTATTTATCTACAAATTTAAAGCTAACATCTCATGTATATATAACTAACGATAACAGAGAAAAGTGTCTGAATTGTTATATAAGGGGCCATTTATAGTCGATCGTATGACTGATAAAAATGCATTCGTAGATGTGAATGTCACAGAAATTTGTAATACTGGATCGCTGCGTACCAAATTTTATCTGGATTGATGTCTAGATAAGTTAAAGGACCGTCGTGCCATGGTTGAGTCTGATGTGTGCAATACAACCTCGCTAGCGCCTAATTCAAACAAGAAATTGTCATAAGACACGTCCACGACATCGACATCATGCTCAACCGAGTTACAAGTTCTTAGCGCTTTATCCACGTCAGACCAACCAGCAGTACAAGAGGCAAAAGAATCATACGCAACGACGACGTAAGGGGCACCAGTTTGCACCTCTCTTTCCGGAAGGATTCAACGACAACTGAAGATCAAGGATTACGTCTATTACTAAACGCCTTTTTGTGAGAAGTTGCTGTATGAAGCGAAATATATTTCTTCCGACACAAATAAATACTATTTACCTTTTTCAGGTTCATGTTTACAGATTTGTTTATTATGCAAAAATTGTACTAAGCAACATCTATTCTCTAAACAAAGTTTACCCAGTTAGTATAGTAAACAAATAATTAAGAAGTATAAGTGACCTATGGCGAATTATTCAACTGATATAATCAAGGTTGCGATGTTGTCGGTATTTTGTGCTTGACGTGCGTGATTTCTCTATTGACTTGTAGCAGATATCTTGTTTTCCGTGTCAGTTTTACCATTCTTGATCGTCACAATATATAATCTTCAAAACGAGTTCCGTTTTCATTTGTGCATATTGGGATCGTCCAAACTGGGTTCAGGTTTTCACTTCAAGAAAGATATACAATGCCAATCACTGAGATGGTGAGCATACGAACTTAATAATAATAATAATAAATTTATCTTTAATATAATGGATAACAGAAATAAGTGCGAGGATACAGATCAATTAGCCGAAGGACTTGAGAAATTTAGTTTAAGACTATCATTCCGTATATATGGGTTATCCGAGCCTGGCGTAATGAATATGGCCGATATTGTTCACGCCTGAAAATTTATCATATGGTTGAGAACAATAGCATGGATAAAATGATAAAATTTTATTTCCAAATAAATATCACTGACATATACAGACAGAATGATGAGCATGGCGAATGGTTTTGAAACCTCGACTTTATTCTTATGATATGGAACATTGTGCCAATATTAAAAGTTTTATAAATGAATACGTTTACGAAAAGTTACCTATTTAATTCGAGCTTGTGTTGAGATAATGTATACAGGCTGTTATGGTTCCGTTAACACTCTTCTCTGATTCCTGGTTGTCTTTTATCTCAGTATATGAATAATGAGCAGGAATAGTATTATTGGAATGTTTCATAGAGTTTGATATCGCAAACATGTTATTAATTTCATAGAAAATCTGCTTTAATTCGTTGTAGACCTTTTTGCGGCCATGCGAGTTTTTGTATGGAGCGCGTATAATATTTACAGATATGGTGGGCAAAGCACTTTTCGACAGAATAGCGAATAGAACATTGTGATGTTCTAAATCAAATGCGTCCTTGATGTCTTGAAAACAACCATTGTCGGTCGGTGATATACATGTCGCAGTTCAATAACTTCTCTTAAGATAAAATCGTTCCTAAACGACATAGTCCTGACTAAAATCCGGCTTGTTTTTCTTTGTTACGTGATTGACGCTAAGCACTAATACATCGTAATATAATCGAAGCAAATAACCTAAATACGACGGGAGTCAAGTTTATTTCAAGATGGTTATCACGCGAATTATGATTACCTTTTTTGAAGATAGGAATGATGGTCGACTCTCTTCAAGCATGAGATACAGTCTCCTCATTCAGTAATGCACGCAAAGGCTAGTCAATGCTTCAGAAATCATGTTGCCATCATCCTTAATTAAGCTCGGAGGCATATCATCGGAGCCTGCTGTTTTGATTTGTTACAGAGGTAGGATTGCATTTAGTATTTCTAGCTCTGATGATTGTTCGAGATTAATGCTCGAAATCGTCGATACAAGCGTAGTTTCGTGGATCGGAACTGACGCCGATGCCAGAAAAAAACTGATTTTTGCCGTGTTCAACTCACTTACCAATATGGCACATTCTACCTGTTATCTGTTTTATTTTTGAAATCCCATATTTTTTGCGAACGTCTTATTTTCGTGAACCTGTTGCAGAATAAAATGGGAATAAATATCGGCTACTATTTCATGCAAACTATTCTTCCATTTCTTCGGTCTTTATAGTCAAAAAGCATTCAGGATCGACTGTAAGACAGTAACTAAGTAGCGTTTTACATCTCTCCTATTATTAATATAAGCCAAAGTAACAGAGATATGGCACTTAGCTTAGGGAATCTCGATTTATTTTTCAGTCCCTTTGACTATGCCCGCGGGAGCTTACAATTCCACATACATTAGTACTTGCATTGTGCATAGTTGAACTTATCTCCGTCCATAGTAAATTTGAATTTTCACCATCAAAGCCAGTTGACACTGATTTCGGAACATCTGCCTATTTGGTTCGTGTTTTCAACCACGCAATCTAGCTCTAATGGCTAGATGGTATGGCGGTGTATAAAATTGTTAGGGTGCTGGAGAACGCCACATTTTACGTTTGTGTTATCATTATCTTTGAGCATTGAGCATGAATTGTATTTACTACCTAGATGAAATTCTGCGTTGCTTAAGCGCTTAAAATGTGTATTCATGTCAGACATAACCAAGATTACATCTGAACGTAAATTTTGTTTCTATTTTCGTCGAGGCTTCGCGTTGTGCAGACGAAGAAGCTTAGATGAAAATGGAATTTAACATCCGAAGAAGTTGCATTGCCGATAGATATTTTGTTATTTAAGGCAAAATTACATCTGAACTTCTTGCCCTTCTTACTAAAGCGCTTAGGTCGGAGTAAAATGCGTCCTTACTGTCGCCTGAGAAGCGATCACTGGGAGCATATGCAGATAACTAAAACGCAGCATATATCGATTTCATATTTATCCTACGTCTTTGCAAGATCTTCGTGTACAACTTGTTTCAATGTTTGAACATTAAATTCGTTGGCGTTATAATCTAAACTATGCTTAATGAATGTTGGCTTACTTTAACTATTTTTAGTATTTGGCGATTTGACATTGGGTTTTGTGGTATGATTAACGTTTACCATATTCATTCCATTATTGTTAGATTCGGAAGAGGAAAAATGCGACAAATATGTAGAATCGGAATTGAAGATATCTGCATTAGCCTGATTTCGCTTATTCACCATGAACGACTCAGCTGATAAGGCAACTATTTTTATCTTTAAAGACAGCTGATACAATATAGATTAATTGTTGTTTTCTTTGTTCATAGTTATATGTGGATAATTAAAAAAAATAGGTTGTCCATTCCTAGTGAGGTTGGTTTGTATTCAGTGTTTATTTTATCTTAAATAAACTGCCAACCACGGCTGATGAGAACTATCTGCAGGTGGCGGAAGTTTTCTGAAACAGCAGAAACTTGCCCTTCGATTTTGAAACCATTGCTTTCATTCCATAAACATCTAGTTTACACTAAGTGTTATGGCGTAGTTAAGCCGTATTTTTGGCTTCACGTGAAAGGAGATAATGACTGTATCTCATTAGACCTGGTACAGTTCATGCAATCATTACCGGGATGCTTAGCTAATGCTAACCAATCATCAGACCGGAAATGTCTATTGTTACTGATGCGACATAGCTTGTAGCGATTTAAATAGTCTTTTACGTACCTTCAAAAAGGGTAAAGTTCGTATCATAACCATCGTTGGATAAGCGTGATCCTAGTTGTATGTACGTTATTTGTTTCGATTATATTGCACCATTTAAGAGCTTTGCGTGACTCAAATACTAGAGAAGAACAATTCGGATTCGTCTAGGATGAGTTTTTGTAGATAATATTTTTACTTTAAGATAAGTACTTGAATAGCGACGTGTGTTTTGCCGTCATACAATAGCTGTCTTTCTAGATTTCAAGGGTGCATTTAACTAAGTTGAACGCAATGTTCTATTCGTTATTTTGTCTACATGCAGTATGCTCACTAAATTTGTAAATATTGCTCGGTATATCTACACAAACACTTGTGGTCGCATTAGTGTCTATACTGAATTATCTTACATGTTAACTACTTTTAGTGGCATACATATAGGATGTCCATTCTCCATTTTTTGTTTAATATTTTAGCAGATACCATTATGAACTATATTTTTCCATGCATTCAGAATACAGGTATTATTGGTCTCCTTTGTGGTAGATTGGTCTAGCTCAACTATGCAGGCAGTATTTCTTTCGTATTCAATAAACGAGATTCTGCACAGGCCACTTTGAATAGACTAGCAGTTGTCATTTCGTTTTTCGGTATGAAATTTGTACCCCTTAATACATGTAACTTATATACAGGATTAACCATCACTAATTATAACTCTGGCTTCAATGTGATGATTAGGATGTTGTTGACAGGTTTACATATTTTGGTAGTTGTATCAATAATTCAGGAAATATGAGTGACTTGGCTAATATTGGAATCGCGAATGTTTGGTAAGCTTTCTTGAACTTACGCGATTCATGGAGAAACACGGAGACCTCCTTCTGCATGTATACAACGAATGTGTAGTTGCAGTTTTGTTATGCGCTAGTGACACTTAGCGAATTTATATGTTTACTGCATTCGACCACTGCTATTTATGAAGCATAGCCAATATAGTTTACCAACAACAAATAAGCAACGTTCACATTCGTATACTTATTTTTTGATCCGGAATTAAAAAGTTTATTTAATGCGTTGGTTTGATAACGTCTGTCATATGCCTATAATTCTATTGCCCATAAGAGCATTATTCTCTCAGTCAGGTCAAGATTAGCGTAAGATATGAGGCGGGCAGGTTCGGACAAAGCAAAATCAGTTGAAGCCAACTTCAATGAAATAGTGTGGTATATAATCAGTTCGGAATTTACCGCGGACAGAGCTCAAACGTTGGCACGTCTGCTCTGGAATCTGTTACTCTAACTACTGAGCCACCATGCCGCATGGTACACACAATTTTCAGTTATATACTAACTAATGTTTCTTGTTTAGTCTGTATTGCTTTAGAACAAACACCTCGCTACTTGTGAAACTGGTACTGAATTGAACATTATTTAATTAAACACATTTTAGATGTGCAGGCGGTGATACCAATTATTTAAATAAGTTGCGATCTTGATATGAATACCAGTTTTATTATATATATATATATATATATATATATATATATATATATATATATATAGATTTGGTTGTTGGGTGAAGGTTTTCATGTGCGATAGGCATATGCATATATTGAGTTTAGTTACTGAGACAAATTCTATGTTTAAAACCAGTGGTGAGTCAATAAAATAAAAATTAAATAGAACGGTTTCGAATCAAGGTTACCACATTTGTTTAAATCTGCTATTGTTAGTATTGTACTGTGTATAGTTGCTTGAGGATGGTGCTGGAAAAGAAGCATCGAAACGTCGCCAGTAAACAAAAATGTGATAGAACCGCATTTCCCTTGGGACGAATACAAACCCAGCCAGATCGAAGACAAAAAGGAAATGGAAATTGTGATCAATCGGATCTTTGTGAAACAGTTGGTGCAAAGCTGGCACTCTGCAATCAAATTTCAAAAAATACCAGAGGTATCTACCTAGATAATATTGATAATTTTCTTTTCTTGCTTGGGCAGATTTAGCTGCGATGTTTGATTGTGTTTACGATACGATACAGTAAAAACCGAAGGGAAGCTGTTTTACCGATTTTGCCTTGTCTCAAAACTGCCTTGGCTTTATTGGTGTGTATAGAGATATAGGTTGTCCTATTTCTTTTGTTACTTAGTAAATATCTCTATATATTGTAGGTCCTCTACTTCATAAATCACCTTCTATTAACAGGTTCTGCTTTCATTCAATTATTATTTTTTTAAATTTTTAATGAGTAATAATTTTTTAAATTATCGTGGCTTTGATATATTCCTTAAAAGGAATTTGCGTTTGCGTAGTGCTGTCTTTGTTCGAGCTGATACCTCAATTGGCGGTTGCGGGACAATTGATTGCACTTGTAGATCGGTGAAATCTTGATTTCTTTAAATTATTTCCATACGGATTAATTATATTTATTTTATGAATGGCAATTTAGATTAGAGTACATACATGTACGTGTGTGTAGATAGTTTTGTGTATACACATGAGTATAAGAGAATAGCTATTAAGGCCGGATATTGTGGCAGACAGGAAGTAAACTAAATACAAATAGATCTGTCTTGAATGATGAGGATATCAAACTTGCCACAAGTTTTTCTGTGAGTATGGTGGCAAACCCTTAAGATGGGACTAAAAATCAAGTCCCGAAAATTCGGCAACTTTTAATCGTAATACTTTTCCGGACAAGCAGTGTGTGGACGGCTTCAGAGTCATGGGACCAGTGAGAACTCATTAATCAATTAAAAACAAGCTGTGCAACCGAAAATGGCCCGTAGCCATAGAAATTCCGGTCTTACGAGCGGCGAGCAGAAGCTAGTCAGTTCAGAAATGGTAGTATGAACCTTGCCGGCTCTAAAGAGATACAGCCATCATCCCGTTTCATGTGAAGCCTCGAGTTTGCTGTAACTGAGTAGTAACTTTTATTGTTAAATGTGTTGTGACGGAATGAGAGCAAGCGTGCCAGACGTGAAGGGCAAGTTTCAACTTCTAGAGGAAACTTTGGCCACTGGCATTTGGGCAGATAGTCGTCCTTAGCCTCGGTTTGCAGACTATCTAAGAGAAGTAAAAACTCCGAATACAAACTATCCTCACTAGAAATGGGCGACCAAGAGTTCTTTTACAGTCCGCATATAACCATGAACGACTTATGGTTATATGGCAGTGAAACTTTAGTATGTCTCTGCATGATTATGATGATGTGGTTGTTTGGCTGTGAAGCATCAGTTATTAAAGACTCTTATATTGCTGTTAGCGATGACGATATAAAGCTTTATTGAGGAATTAGAGTGTATTTCTTAAGCATCCGTGTTTTCTGAAATGGTCCTTTAAATGACATATTTCGTGGTATCTATTATCATTAGCCAAAGAATTTTGAATACTTGTATTTTATCCCTTAAAATGTACATAATGCAATAAGACAAAGGTTTCGCATTCATACTATAATTACGTCTGGTATTTATTTATGAATACAATATAACCGATCTGTAGTTTAGCACTTACAAAGAAAAAGTGTTACTTCTAGCTGTAATTCTAAATTATATTTTGAAGAAAAGCATCTTGTTTGTAATGTATGGATCTAAATGATCCATATTAAAATAATTTGTCCTGTGAATTATGATATAATCATTTTCTTATTCAAATTTTGAGTATTTTACACACAAAATTCCAATTTGTCAACAGAGTACCTTGGCAAGTCCATATAAAATAGGTTGTCGACTCGGAATCGAAATGAAGTACCTAATGTGTAGCGGGTAAGGCATTTGGATGCTGCTATATTGTTGTCCATATTTCACTGACGCACCAAGTGCGAGCGTTTCGCGCAAGTATTCCACTGCACACTTTATGCTCTACGATGCCTATGCCCAGTTACGTTTTTAGCATTGACCTTAAGACATGCAAGTAGTGTATTGCCAATCCTCCTTTATGTCATAAATATATGGCTAATGACCTACCACAACTATCTCTGCCTGGACAAATTTTTTAAACGATGCATTTGTCACACTGCGCTCACTTACAGAGGTTCACCTTTTTTGCAAAAATATGCGGGATTTTGTGGCAAATGGGGGGTCTAGTGAAATAGCCTGGTTACGTTTGCTGTCATGGCTTTGCTTTTTCTGAAACACACTGCATAAGGTATCTAGATCTCGAGCTATGTTTATATTTAGGCATGCGTTTTGCCTAGTGAACTGGTTAAAATTAAATTTTTCACGATTAATATTGATCTATTTTTCACTATTTACGTATGCATGCGTGCAGTTTTACTGACGCTTTCGAATTCGATGGAAAATATACAGGATAATGATAATCAGCTAATTGAAAAAGATAGAAACGATATAATTGATTCGAACTGCGAAATCAATGAGTCATTTGTCGACGTTTTCAACCCAGAGGACGAAAATAAATGGACAAACTCTTTATCAGTTAAAAGTTCTTGTTCTGATCTAGAGATCGGAACACAAGTTCTTGATGATTGTAGCAGTGTTCGGAGTGAAAGCGGCACTGCGGAGAAAACCTCATTACGGTTGTCTGGTTGTTTGTCTGGCTCAGACGACAGTAATCTGTATAACCCAAACTTTTTCAATCCGTGTTGCGACGACTCTATACTGTTGGCTAACACAGATATTGGAGCTGAAGATATACACGCAATGTTGGATTCATTTGAGGGTTCGAGTCAGAAAAGGCGCTTTGGTGTGCCTATGATCAAAGAAGATAAGCGAAATAAGGTGCGTCAGTTTATTTGACTATCCATGTTCTATAATTTTCTTGATTGTGTTTACTTTGCAGCTAAATTTAAGCCTCAAATAGACTTTTCTAGTTCGGACAATAATTTTGCTCGTAAATAGGTTTTTGTGGTTAACCTTATTCGTGGCTCAAACATGAGAACTTTGTATTGGAATTTTGTTATTCCTTTATAACCACGTCTTCATATTTTAGTACTGGGGTTTCAACTGCTTTTATTTGTAAAATAACATGTTAACGCATTTCGCGAAATAAAATGCTATTCATCAGCTAGATATGCGTCTTTATTCGTGTAATCAAATTTATGCTTATACGTTTATTAGAGAATGGTAGTCTTGTTTTTTGTATGCTGTTTCACTCTATGCACGTTTTTGGTAAAGTGTCATGTTTCAATTTCGGTTTTCGCGGCTTTTGAACATCTCTTGAAAAAAACTAGTTCATTTACTAGCGTAGGTTTTTACCGATTTACGTGGTCTGTTGCTTATTGCGTGTGTACTCAGAGGACTTATAGATAGTGAAGAGTAAGTTGTGGTTGCACAATCTAAATCATTTAATTCTACCAGATGCTGAATCTGAATATTTAATTTGTTGAAAAGTTATTACGCGAATAATAATATTTTTGTAATTTGAATTTAGAAATAAATCGTGTATGTAAGCGTGGATTTAGTATCAAATAGGCATATACCACAAAGTTAAAGTTTGTTTTCTTTTCACCAGAACTAAACTTGACCGTAATATAGTAAATTTATGGAAAGCAATGGGAGCAAGTTGGTTTAATACACGTATTATACAATAACAAACAGGAAACGGAAAACGTAAATGTTGAAGCACGCAAACACATGCACAATAAATTCATCGGTATATATCCAAATCATGTACGACCTTCTTTTGTTTATTTATCTGTGGGTTAATTATTTTGCAAATAACAGCTTCAGCAAGCGGAAACGCACTTGCTGAGGTATGCAAACACATACAATCAATTTATCGGTATATATCCCAATGATGTACGAACCTTTATATATTTAAACGAACATTGGTTTGAGCACCAGATTCCGAAGCAAACGTGCCCAGGTTCGAGCCCTGTCTGCGGAAGATTCTGGCCAGTAAGTGATGAGTTCCCAATAAAGGCGAAACCTGTCTACTGGATGAATTTATTTTTCTACACTATACAATTCTTATTTTATACTGACAAATGTAAGTACTTAATGGGTCAGGTTATTATATCAAGTTCGCAACCTTGTTTATAGTAAATGTTATCACCGCCCGCGCAACCGATGTTCGTTAAATGATATAAATGTTCATTTCAATACCACTTCCTCATGTAGTGTGGTGTCTGTTCAGTAATGACAGATTGGCGATGGTTAGTTGGAACTTTGGGTCTAAATGGAGGCCATATGAGCTTTATCTAAAGAAAAAATAGACTAACCAAGTTACATTAGTTAGTATATAATTGATAATTGTGTGTAATATAGTGTGCGGCATGGTGGCTCAGTGATTAGAACACCAGATTCCGAAGCAGACGTGCCCAGGTTCGGGCCCTGGTAGCGGCAAATTCTGGCCAGTACGTGATGAGTTCCCAATAAGGACGAAACCGGTCTACTGGATGAATTGCCTTTTCTACACTATACAATTCTTAGTTTATACTGACATATGTAAGTAATTAATGGGTCAGGTGTTTATATCAAGACCGCAACCTTGATTATAATAATTGTTATCACCACCCGCGCAACCAAGAAGGACAAAACTGGTCTACTATACAATTCTTAGTTTATATTGACAAATGTAAGAGGCTAATGTGGCAGGTTTTTGTATCAAGATCGCAACCTTGTTTATAGTAAACATGTACGAACTTCTTTTGTTTATCTATTTGTGGATTACTTATTTTATAAATGACAACTTCAGCAAGTAGAAAACGCACTTGTTGAGGCACACAAACACACAAACAATCCTCTCATCGGTATATATCCAAATCATATTCGAACTTTTGCTTATTTAACTGAGGATTAAGGATTTTGCATACAACAATTTCTGTTTTGCGCATTTCTTTTTCGAATTTTCTTTGAATGAATTCTTTAAATAAACCTGATGTGAAATCTTTTTTTTGTACGATTTCTATGGGGTTTTCCACGTGTGTTTCCTGCTTCCTGCTTATTTTTATATAATGGTATGCAATCAGACTTAATCCACATTGCTTAAATAAGTACTATGAAGTACCAAATTTTACAGCCCAGTTAAATTCTGTGGAACTGTACATCACTTTTTTAAACCTTCTTTTGCACTACTGATTTATAATCAATTTATACTTCTGTAGACGATTTATTTCTCAATTCAAATGGCAAATTAATAAAATCGGTTGAACTTAAAAATAAAATATTTCTAAAGATAGGGAGCGTGGAAAAATTTGCTCAAAATAGGAACTACTTATATTTGAAGTTGGAGACTAACTTTGTCGGTAATCAAGCTAGAGCCGTTGATCATTGTCAAAAACTTCTTTATTTCGTATTTTGAATGTGTCCAGCATCGTAATGATACAATCATTGCTCGCATGCAAATTGAAACTATGTGCTCCAGGAGGGTGACTGACTGCGTTATTTCGAATTTCCTTTATTCGCAGATGAACTCTTCTTAAGCTGTCTGTTCTCTGGTTCCAACTGGGGTGATCTATTTTATTTGTAAATATTTACAGTCCTATCTAGGGCCTCTTCTATCAGATAATTTCATTTATGTTTACAGTTGCTTATAAATGACATATATAGATTAATTATGCATTTTTGTATCGTATTTCATACTTGATATGTAATCTGGTTCCTTTATTCATACATTTGTTAATGTACCCTGTTCAATTAAAATAATTGTAATATGCCTAGCATATTTTCCGCTCCATATTTTAGTTGCACCAATCGAATTAAAATCGTCATTTTCTACCGTGTGTATTGTACGAATGTTCCTTCCTTGACAATGCGCCTTCGTAATCTCCATTGCAAGTGGGTTTTGTTTACACCCAAACGTATGGATTTATGACAAAGCCAACTTGTTGGTTAGCAGATGGCAAAACAAAGTTTTGTATTGTCTTAGTCTTATTATCATCATTAGCAACGGCCGAGCAATGCAATATTCGGATTCACATGTTTAACTTGAATGGTTTGATTATTTGACACAAGCATATTAAAATATGATTTAAATTTGACATCTATTAACTGCATAGTAGCAATAGGTTCATCAAAGAGGTCAATTTTCGACTGGCTATTTTCTAGCCATAAATGAAGATTCTAAGAATCCTGAAAATCCTTACTAATTGAGCAATCCAAATAATTTTTATCAAGGTTTTCTTTCCCCTTTATTTTGTTTGGAATCCTACGCATCTCGATTACTATCGGTAAAACACCTATGTATTTATTTTCGTTGATAATGTTTCAGACAGTTATTTCTCCAAATCATGTACTTTTCTTTGTCATAAATTGACTTCTTCTGTGTATTCCTAGCCGAATTCTGAATAGATAAAATATCTGAATTTTGCATGCAAGAAGTATTATCAATCGGCAATCATTCAGTAAGCTACCTGCTTTGTTGCGCAAGGTAGCTGTATTGCTGGTGTTGCCTTGCCGTAATGGTGCTGTGTAGAGGTTTATTTTGCCTCACTTCTTTGTGTTATCAGGATAAATATTTCTCATAGTAACTAGTTACTATCTCTCTCTCTCCTTCATAGGTCTCACTAACAATTTATGTGCATAAATTATTATTTTCGTTCTTATCCATAAAGAAATTTATTGTTTTTTGTCTCTCTTATTGTTATATGGCAGTGAAATATCAGTTATTATTGGCTGCGCATGATGATGATGATGATGATGATAATAATGAGTATTATGATGGCCTACTCTTGCGAAGGGATAATGCGACATCAGCGATATATCCATAGAACCTTACTCGTATTTATTGCCACATGCAACTAACGTTGCTTATTTAAGCATTAAACCTATGCCGTATTCAAGCATACACACCTTTTTAAGAGAGACGGGAGCCAATAAACTTTATATATGAGTGCGCATATAGTTCTTTGCATTTTAATGGATTAAAATAATTTGTTTTTGTGGCAGCATAAAAATAAACGAAGTAGCAATGTACCAATAGTCCTGTCATTTACTGTTTAAACTATCTTGTTTTTAGTTTGATTTATTAAATGTTAATACTGCTCTGGCGATGGAATTTAATATAGTCTCAAAATTTGGCGAAAGACAATAAAATTTTTCAATTTTGTGCTCGAATTTAGTAATTAACATGAGCTAACTTCACAATAGAGAAAGCTGTTGTTACTCTGTTGCTCTTCATTAGTTATGCTATTCTGCAATTTTAAGCGTTACCTTAATCTTAGTCATGTTGACATCATTCTACTTCCGCCTTAGAGCGATGCGTCACAAATTGTCTTTTTTGAAGTTCTTCCTTTTTATCACGGCCTTTGCCAAAAATGACTTTTACAGCCGACATTAAAATCCTGATATGTCTACATGAAAACCGTTGCTATACTTTGCTTTGATCAATTATGTAGTTGTGAAAAAGTATAATTGATTTTTTAAAGGTCAGTGTAGTTTTCGAAAGAATGAATTGCTATATTACAGTTAAATACTGTTTGTTGCGAAGAGCTAATATATAAGCAAGTATGTATTAGGTTTTGCGAACCTAGTAACAAATTAGTTCAGTTGTGACCAGAAGGATAAACCAAAGGCAGCATGAACGGAAAGTATAATCTCATGCACATTCGTTTCGTGCTTACTGGCGAATGTTCATGAGATTATACTTTCCGTTCATGCTGCCTTTGGTTTATCCTTCTGGTCACAACTGAACTAATTTGTTACTAGATTCGCAAAACCTAATACATACTTGAATGAATTGCTAGTTCTTTAAATCAAGTTTGCGAGCTTTAAGTAAACACCAATCCCATTTTATTTAATCAGTCATCGAACAACATAACAAAACTACCGCCAGCCGCAACGCGCTGACGCGTTCCGACCTTCCTTGATCATCATCAGAGTACGATGGCAAACTGACTATAGAGGTTCAAACCGCATTGAATATATATGGAAATCAAATTTAGATATGCGGCTCTCACCTCTAGCAGTCTCGCATACATTGAACTTGACTGGAAATGTCGGCTGCACAATTTCTATGCAGTCACGAACATAAACTGTTTGTAGCTTTCGCCACATATACATATATAGGCAATACAATTTAACAATAATTGTGTGCGCGGGTGGTAGTAACAATTCTTTAAATCAAGTTTGCATATATATTCAATGCGGTTTGATCCTCGATAGTCAGTTTGCCGTCGTACTCTGATGATGATCAAGGAAGGTCGAAACGCGTCAGTGCGTTGCAGCTGGCGGTAGTTTTGTTATGTTGTTCGATGGCTGGTTAAATAAAATGGGATTGGTGTTTACTTCAAGCATCGCAAACTTGATTTAAAGAATTGTTACCACCACCCGCGCAATCAATTATTGTTTAAATTGTATTGCCTATATATGTATATGTGGTGAAAGCTGCCAACAGTTAATGTTCGTGACTGCATAGAAATTGTGCAGCCGACATTTCCAGTCAAGTTCAATGTATTCGAGACTGCTAGAGGTGAGAGCCGCATATCTAAATTTGATTTCCATATATATTCAATGCGGTTTGATCCTCGATAGTCAGTTTGCTCGTCGTACTCTGATGATGATCATGGAAGGTCGAAACGCGTCAGTGCGCTGCGGCTGGCGGTAGTTTGGTTATGTTGTACGACGACTGGTTAAATACAATGGGATTGGTGTTTACTTCAAGCTCGCAAACTTGATTTAAAGAATTGTTACCACCACCCGTGCAAACAATTATTGTTAAATTGTATTGCCTATATATGTATATGTGGCGAAAGCTACAAACAGTTAATGTTCGCGACTGCATAGAAATTGTGCAGCCGACATTTCCAGTCAAGTTCAATGTATGCGAGACTGCTTGAGGTAATAGCTGTATATCTAAATTTGATTTCCATATATATTCAATGCGGTTTGATCCTCGATAGTCAGTTTGCCGTCGTACTCTGATGATGATCATGGAAGGTCGGAACGCGTCAGTGCGTTGCAGCTGGCGGTAGTTTTGTTATGTTGTTCGACGACTGGTTAAATAAAATGGGATTGGTGTTTACTTCAAGCTCATAAACGTGAGTTAAAGATTTGTTACCACCACCCGCGCAAACAATTAATGTTAAATTGAATTGCTAGTTCGCCTGAATGTAATGAAATTATTTTTGGCATAATCGATATCATTTAGAAAATTTTCATATTTTTCGAAAGCTGTTGTATTCAAGGAGTAAACTTGATTTGTTTCTTGATTGAAATTCAGCTTAAGTACCTTACGTCCATTAAAATTATACCCGACTTCGCGAATGTCAATTTCGAGTTTCTTTTTCAAGCGTCAGCTTAAAAAAAGCTAAAACACTAGTCTAAACAACGAATAGTTAAAAATAAATTGAACAACTATCAAAGTATAAGATCTGGGCACGTTTCTGTACATCTACCTACGATTTGTACAAATAAATACTTCACAGTATGAAGATATAGCAAATGCATAGATGTGCCTTATTGAGTAATGAATTCAATGAACGATTTTCATAAACTATTCAGCTTTACTGTCTGAAAAACATTGTTTTTCCTTACATGACCATTGATTACGTGGGAGTTGATAACAGTTATTCAAGTCAAGGTTGCGAGCTTGATATAAAAACCTATCTCATTATATATAAATTTGCCAGTATAAACTAATAATTGTATAATGTAGAAAAGGCAATTTATCCAGTAGACCGGTTTCGTTCCTATTTAGAACTCACCAAGTGCTGTTCAGAATTTTGTTGCAAACAGGATTCGAACCCAGGCACGTTTGCTTCGGATTCTGTGACTATTCTCTAAGCCAGCTTGTCGCATGCAACACATAATTTCCAGTTAATAACTAAAGTTTGGGTAGCTTTACTCTCAGGTGGAGCATGTGTGACATGTCTTTAGACCGGCGCAATCAAATATTATTTAATTGTACTGCCCATATTTCACTGAGTGTAGGCGTGAGTTCTATGGCATCGTGCCATGTAATTATGTATTGCTTGATTTATAATATTTACTGTTTCCTTCGATTTACTTACTTCCGTTGCGGTGAACTAGCTCTCTTTTAGCTGGGCGTTTTCTTCATTGCCATCGACTTTATTCCACCACAGAATTTTCGTTATTTCAGATACATTTGTATGCTATAAAACTTCGATGAACTTGTGGCACACTGAGTACAGTTAATAGGTCTGGTTTGTTCTGTGCTGCAACGTAAAGCTCTTCTAAATGAATTTATGGAAGAGAGATCGATCGATGTTCATATATTGATCTTTGTATGTAATACAACGATGGAAAACTTATGGTGCTGTCTTCGTATCTTGTCAGTTATATAAACAGTTTTGGCATGGTATTTGCTAACCGGCACAAGAGTAAACAGTGCATTGATTCTTTCCATTGATTTTATTCTAGTTTCTATGACCTTTAATTTAATTTAAAGCCTAATAATTATGTAAGGCTGCTGGGCTATGGATTTGTGAATGATGTTTACTTTTCTTATTTATGTCTATTAATTACCTCTTAGAACAGTGTGTGGATTTGCTTTCTATATTAGTAATGGTGTTAGCTGCCAAGAAGATTTGGCATTTAAGTATCAAAGGCTAAAGTTTTTGAAAACAAGTATTAGTAGAGCAAAGTCCATTCTTTTTAAAGTTTTGAAGTCGAATATTTTGAAAGGCAAACAGAAAGTTGTTCTAAGCTTTTCTACTAGAGAAGATGTGTTTGCCGTTTTTGTTTACTTGAAATTATAATTACTGGTCGAGTTAGTTTAAGACTTTTTTAGATTGTTGTGAAAGCTATATAATTTTCAATAGAACGAGTCACGGTTGAGATTAATTATTTTCTTAAATATTGATAGTTGCAGTACGTTCAGATGCATTGATTAATATTTTTTCGGCTATACATACTAAACTTTGTTTACCGTATGTCATTGTTGTTTCTTGTAAATCCACTTGTATCATGGTCAGTGACGATTACAGCTGGCGTGATCCAGTGACCGATTTTATTTATTGGAATGATGGCTATTGGAACAGTTTCCATTCTTTACCTCAATTGCTTTAATGCCTTGCGAAAGCATGTCTTTGCGGATTTAAAACCTTCCTCTGGCAAATTAATCGGTTGTCATTGTTTAGGTGCGGCCTAAGAGTATAAGTCGGCTCGTAAACTTGGTTCTTGCATATTCTCTCATTGTATGAGGTAGATGAATTCGATGGTGACGGCCACATCCAATGTTTTGCTCCGAAGGATATGTTCGGCAAAAATATCGATTTAAGATCTATTGATCATCATGAGTGCTGTTAGCTATTGTCTGGAGCTCATCTTGTTCTTCCGATAAAATCTTTACAGTGTTAGCGTATACGCGTATTAAAGGTGGTGTGCCACCTATTATTTCTCCGAGAAGCGTTCGATAGATCTTCGTAAAAACTGTATCGATAATTTCCTTGAAAAAGTTGCAAGAGACTCATTCTTTACTATCATCAGTGAGTAATGTAAACACAACTTGATAGGATTCAAATACCCGGGATTTTATTGAGCTTATGATATTTAACCATGGATCATCATTACATACTTGAAACTACCGAACCGTCGCAGAAAGAGAACCTCGAAAGCGAAGATAATGTCGGCCGCTGATTCCTGGGCACACACTAAGAATTCATGAATGTGGTCCGATCATTATACATTTGGTTTGAAACAAGATCAGCTTCAATTTTGGCCTCTCGTTTCTACACGAATAATTTCGAGCAATCTGAGAGTAACAAAATTTAGTGCGACAAACAGCTTATGATTTTCACGCTCGTCAACTGAATTATAGTGTCACATTTTTGATGGATGATTGGTTAGTGCAAAGTCATTAAGTGATTTATTTCGTGTATGGTCCAATTATCGATACATAGCGCCAACTTTCAGATAGCTGTGCTTTCGAGTTGTAATTGTAACTATAAGTGATTTGACGTCAGTGATTCCAAATTTTTTATGTCAGCAGTGGTAGATAATTATCTTCGTGCTTGATTTAACAAAGACTGTCAATAAGAAACTTCGGATGAATAAGAGGCACTGTCGATTTTAAATACTTGTCGGCTTTTTGTTACTTTTGGTGAGCGCTCCATGGATTTCGTTTCTTTCACAAATTTAACTCAGCGGTATTTTCTTGCTTCATAGTCATCAGCTTAATAATTTGCGATTTTGCCTCGCATTTGTTTTCTTGGAATTTATTTTCTTTCATCCTGCTGTATACGTAGTTTTGTCTAATTGTTCGTCTTCTTTATGTTATGTTTATCTCCAATGTATTTTGATAATGTTAAAATGGAGAATGGTAGCTTAGGTAACACATTGTGTCTCATAATGGAATATATTCTAATTAAGCACAGAATTGCTAATTCTGGGACTAGTAATGGCATTCAATAAAAATTCATAAAAATGCGTTTATTGATAATACAAGGTAAGTTTCGTCAAACAAATTTAAGAGGACAACTGCTAAACTGTGCTAGGCCAGATGATCGGCTTAATAGATGGCACCTATATTGTATAATTTGTCTGTCGAAGCAAACTTGTATCCATCTATCTAATTACATTTCTTATTAGCATAGTGAGGCCTAATATCTTATCTGCACTTATTTCTGTATTATCCTGGTTTTACTAAATAGCGAATAATTTCCGCTGTTAAACACGAAATAGCATATGTAAGCCTATATCTATTGCTGCAACTTATCGCATATGTAACTTAAATTGAGGAATAAGTCGTATATTGAAGCCAACATTTATTATGAACCAGGCATACACAGCATAGTTGAAAAGATAACTTCTTGCTAGAACTGCAATGTCTGGTACTTCGTGTAGTAAATTTTGACATATGAGGGTTAAAACACCAATCCCATTGTATTTAACCAGTCGTCGAACAACATAACAAAACTACCGCCAGCCGCAACGCACTGACGCGTTTCGACCTTCCATTATCATCCTCAGAGTACGATGGCAAACTGACTATCGAGGATCAAAACGCATTGAATATATATGGAAAACAAATTTAGATATGTGGCTCTCACCTCTAGCAGTCTCGCATACATTGAACTTGACTGAAAATGTCGGCTGCACAATTTCGATGCAGTCACGAACATTAACTGTTTTCAGCTTTCGCCACATATACATATATAGGCAACACAATTTAACAATAATTGATTGCGCGGGTGGTGGTAACAAATATCTAAATCAAGTTTGCGAGCTTGAAGTAAACACCAATCCCATTGTATTTAACCAGTCGTTGAACAACATAACAAAACTAGCGCCAGCCGCAATGCACTGACGCGTTTCGACCTTCCATGATCATCATCAGAGTACGACGGCAAACGGACTATCGAGGATCAAACCGCATTGAATGTATACATTTGTTGTTCGACGACTGGTTAAATAAAATGGGATTGGTGTTTACTTCTAGTTCGCAAACTTGATTTAGAGAATTGTTACCACCACCCGCACAATCAATTATTCTTAAATTGTATTGCCTATATATGTATAAGTAGCGAAATCTGCAGACAGTTAATATTCGTGAATGCATAGTAACTGTGCAGCCGACATTTCCAGTCAAGTCCAATATATGCGAGACTGCTAGAGGTGAGAGCTGCATATTTAAATTTGATTTCCATATATATTCAATGCGGTTTGATCCTCGATAGTCAGTTTGCCGTCGTACTCTGATGATGATCATGGAAGGTCGAAGCGCGTCAGTGCGTTGCAGCTGGCGCTGGTTTTGCTATGTTGTTCGACGGCTGGTTAAATACAATGGGATTGGTGTTTACTTCAAGCTCGCAAACTTGATTTGAAGAATTTTTACCACCACCCGCGCAATCAATTATTGTTAAATTATATGGGGAGTTAATTGGATTAAACAAATACATTATACAACAAAATCATGATGCTGACAATGGACTTACTGAGGCACAAACTAACACAATGCACTGATGTATATAAAAATCGTGTTTTTACTTGTGTTTATATTGCGAAGAATACGTATTTTGCAAATCACGTTTCCGCTTTGCGATGGGTAGTTTGTTATGAAGTTTATTTGCTAATGCTTACATGTTTTATATAAAAACATCAAGACGGCAACCCATTATTAAACATATTGCAGTATATATGTATATGTATGATATATATATATATATGTATATGTATATATATATATATATATATATATATATATATATATGTGTGTGTGTGTGTGTGAGAACACAACCTTTATTCCGTGGAATAACATTTATTAATAATCTTATTTCTACCAGTATCTACAGCCATTATTCTGGATTCGTTAGTATATTCGTTCATCCAATCCTAACTGTACATTTGTCGTACCAAATCTTCTCTTCGCTGTCTCTCTTTGTTTTACGCAATTTAGACCACTTCTTTTGCCTAACGTCATGTGGTGTGTCATTGTATTTACGTCCGTAATTGATGGGTGTGACGTATTTTGCGGAACGTAGGCTATTTTTGAAGGCCTGTCAGTTATGTCTTTGTTCCAGTCTAATTTTATTTCTTTTTGAATTACTTTATCGCACGTTTAAGCACAGGTCATGCTGTTAGTAGTAACAATTTTTTCTGTTCTGTACAAGGCAAAATAAAAAAAATTCTTCTAGCTTTTGAAGCTATTACAATTAATAAGCTGAGCCCCAGAATAATGGCTGTAGATACTGGTAGAAATAAGATTTATTAATAAATGTTATTCCATAGAAAAAAGGTTGTATTCTCATATTTAAAAAAATTGGTGAAACAGGTAAAGATATATATATATATATATATATATATATATATATATATATATATAACATTTTTATAATAATAAATGAGGATGTAGAAAAGAATCGAAATACTTGTGTTTTAGTAACGTGGATCATCATATTCAATTTAATTGCGAATGTAAAAACTCTTAATCTTTTCTATGTGTATTGCAATGGGGCCAGGAAGATTTTAGTCTAAAACATACAATATGCAGAAAACAGACATAGGCAGGATAGAATATACATTTTCGCAGAGCTTTTCCATCTTCTTATAAGTGAACTTCGATACACATTCTATTATATTGTTTAATGAAAATCAATCCTTAATATTTTCATTAGCTACCAACTGGCAGTGCTCAATTCAATTTCATTAGAAAAAGTATCCCGTACGGTTTATAAAATTAAATAACAATTGATTGCGCGGGTGGTGGTAACAATTCTTTAAATCAAGTTTGCGAGCTTGAAGTAAACACCAATCCCATTATATTTAACCATTCGTCGCACAACATAGCATGCGACTGGCGGTAGTTTTGCTATGTTTTCCCGTAACGTTTGTTAAAAAAAATATGAAGTAAGAATAAGGACAAAATGCGGTGGAGCCTTGCCAAATCAAAAGAAGATAAATGCCGATATACCTTTTTAAAGACTACTCAAAATCAGAAATAATTTCTCTAAAGATTAAAAAGACCATAACCTTTCTGATGCGTATTACACAACAAAACGCCTGTTGAGCTCTCTGCAATCGAACACTTCAACATTATTTACTTATAAGAATGCAATAGCTGCTCAGTGCACTATGTAGGCCAATCTGGCTAATCACTAAAGAAGCGAATTCAAGAACATTTTGGACTACGCACAACTGGTATAGAGCTGAATGGTTCTGCATGAGCTACACAAATTGTTTATAGAAATCACAGTCCAAATCAGGCGGATTTTCAGGTGTTTTCCAAAGGAAAAATGAAAAATAGTAACAAATAGCGGAAACTAGTATATGCTACGTTCTTAATTATCTGCTGAATAAACAAAAAATCGTAGATGATTTGAATGTGAGTCGGTGAATGGTTTGTGAGCGTGTACCGTATTTTCTCTACTATAGGGCGCACGTAAAATTGGTCAATGCGCAACATTATTCGGTGTACCTTATGTGCGAAAAAACCTGGCGTAGAAGAAATATTAATTGAAATATTTTGAATAACTGAAAGACCCTCTGACGTTATACAGTTCTGCTGTAATATTTGTAATTATGAACTTTCCTAAGCATTTACGTTAATTAATTTATGTTAATTAATTAATTTTGATGATTCAATTTATATACCTGTTATTAAAGTGGACAATAACAAAGTTATTGATTATGTAGACAATACAATTAAGCAATAATTGATTGCGCGGGTGGTGGTAACAATTCTGTTTGCGACCTTAAAGTAAACACAAATCCCATTGTATTTAACCATTTGTCGAAAAACATAACAAAAGTGCGTTGCGGCTGGTGGTAGTTTTGTTATGTTGTTCGACGACTGGCTAAATACAATGGGATTGGTGTCTACTTCAAGCACGCAAACTTGATTTCAATAATTATTGGTTATGTGTTCGATATGCGTCATATAACCCAGTGCACCTTATGAGGGTGCATTTCATGGTTTCGAAACTATATTATTCGTATGTGCTTGCCTCAAAATGTGTGTTTCCCGCTTTGTGATCGTTGTATAATGTCTGTATTTAATCCAACTTAGTCCCCATTGATTTTCTAATTTGGCTATATAAAGTAGCAGATATTTCGAAAAGGAAGTGACTTTTTTAAACTGTTATGTATACCTGTAAATTTATGATTCAGTACACGATTTATTTTTTCAATTTAAATTGTAACTATAAAAAAATGGCTGAATTAAGATCTATACATAATCTATTCGTATGTACATCAGATATCTTGCTCTAATCAGTAGGATTTATTGACATAACGCCAGTCAGCTGCACACCCCTTTTAATTTTAAATGATTTCCCAAACTTTTCCGATACTAACACCATGAATCATTCTTGAAAAAAAGGTGGCTGACTTCTTTGCAGTGATAAGCAGGCCTTAAATTCGTCGTTGATTTAAGCCTTCCGTACCGTGTGCAAAATTTTGGCTGTTACAAGTTCTCATGAATCTGGTGAATTTTGCTGGGACTCTATCTGCTATAGTGAAAATGCCAAAGAATCTCATGGTTGACTAAGTCAAACGTACCATGAATATCAGGGAATCGGACAGTTATTAGTTGTTGAAGCTTGATGTGGAGTTCTAAAACATGACGAAAAATTGCGGTTTTATGAACAAATATATGAATGGATCTAAATCCTACTTAATTGGAACGTGTTTTGCGGGCGAAACCATCGCGTAGAATAAAGACAGTGCTTGACAAAATTATTCAGCAGTAGGTTTCGCATATGGTTGTATTACCTACTTTTGAAACGTAAGAGGTAGAACTGTCTAACAATAAGAATATAATGTCTGTGATTCCTAATTTGGGCAGATTAAATTATGAATTGGCTTCACAGAACGCTGCTGTATGTTTTGCAAAATTTATCAAACATTCCGCATTCTCCGGTGTCTTTCTTCTTTAAGAGTGTTATAATGGCGGGGTTTTTGGTTTTGTAGCACTTGTTGAAGTTGACCTTATATTTTGTCTCTGGAGTTGTAACCGCTATGGAAGAGGTTAGATTTACTATAATCAAGGATGCGATCTTGATATAAACACCTGATCCATTAAGTACATACATTTGTCAGTATAAACTAAGAATTGTATAGTGTAGAAAAGGCAATTCTTAGTTTATACTGACAAATGTATGTACTTAATGGGTCAGGTGTTTATATCAAGTTCGCAACCTTGATTATAGTAATTGTTATCATCGCCTACGCAACCGATGTTCATTTAAAAACCACCTTTCCAGGTAGTTTGGTGTCCGTTCAATAATGACAGGTTGTGGATGGTTAGTTGGAACTTTGGGTCTAAATGGATGCCATATGAGCGCGTCCTAAAAGAGAAAAAACTTACCGAGTGAAATTAATTATTATATAACTGAAAATTGTGTATAGTATTCGTCAGTTTGGCTCATTGGTTCGAGCACCAGATTTCGAAGCTGACGTGCCCAGGTTCGAACCCTGTTCGCGAAAAGTTCTGGCTAGTTCGTGTTGAATTCCTAATAAGGACGAAACCGGTCTACTGGATGAATTGCCTTTTCGACACTATACAATTCTTAGTTTATACTGACAAATGTGTGTGCTTAATGGTTCAGGTGTTTATATCAAGTTCGCAAGCTTGATTATATTAATTTTTATTACCGCCCGCGCAACCAATGTTTAATTATATATATGTTAGATGAAGTGCTACACCCGTTTGGAGATCTTTCCTTGCAGGCTTCATGTGAGCTTGCCTGTCGCGTTTCTCAGATGAGGCTGCATTCATTGATGATTATCATAGATCGAACAAAATGGTTACATATTTTTTGAAAAAAATACTTCCTGTAGCCAGCCTTATGTCTCCAATACCATTTTTGAACTTTTAGAGCAGAATGCGTAGCCTCTTGTTTTAATCGATGTTACTCGGTTGAGTGCTTCAAGCCTGATTGCTGATTCAACTTAGAGATATGTATTATATTTGCCAAAATACAATCCTTTTTGGCTATTTGGTGTTGAGTCAAGTCCCGAGAACAGTCTTTTGTATTCTGGTTATCTGCTTGTTTCATTTTCAGTTCACCGTATCTCGTTTTCTACTTGTCCTTATGGTAATTCTGATGCCTCATGTGCAATCGTTGTAATGTTATGTGCGAAAATGCCGTCTTTGGTATTTGTGGCGTGTATTATAGGTGCATAATTGATTCAGTTTTCAAGTTTATTATGTCTGTAAACATTGTCACAGCCTGGAGTAAAGTGAAACTGGCTCCATATGTGATGAGTAGGGGTGACCACTTGGTCGGCATTGACATTATAATCCGGCTATCACAGTGATGTCAAACCGAATTCTTTGCAGGAAAAGAAAGCGCTGTTGACAGTCGTTGTCTGCCCGTCTACTTTTGTAAATTAAAATAATTATTGAAAATGTCGGATATTTTACATGATTTCAATTCAGAGCAAGGTATGAGGACTTTGGAGAGGCCAGCGATGTCGCTCAGGTGATCATGCAGCGTGCGCAGGCTTAGAATTAGACTTTCGACGCCAAATTGTACTTTGTCTTGCCCGCAACCGATGAACAGTTATTTTCCTTTGTTGGGGGTTACGGTTGGCTTATGGTTCACTGCTTCGACTGCCATAGACATTTTAAAACTCCGTTTTTGGGAATATTTTTGCGAGTGCGTCTCCTGCATTACACGACCTTTTGGTTGAGAATGCACCTCTAGCCATTACAATGTAGTGTGGCCTCAGAGGCAGCAGAAGCTTGTATTTTTCTCGTGCTATTCCTTTCATGTCTGTTTCATATTTGTCTATGCCTATTGAGTTGTGCACGATTTTGATTTTGCGATTCCCGTCTCTTGAACGGTCCATTTCTCTGGATTGTAAAGAGCCATCTGCCCGAGCCATGGCCAACGAATTCCATGGCTCCTTGTTCAGTTTGCGAGAGCTTGTGCTCAGCATGCAGACCACGAGCTGGCCTTTGGTTGTCAGACGCTGCTTGAGTCGTATGCCATAAGAGTTTTTAGTGTCGAGAGCTTAGTACTCAAATCACTCCAGGGCTGTACAAAATGTTGAAATTAATTAATAACTATTCGACAGGTTACTGCACATATGACAGTTATAAGTGGCTGTATTAATATGTCTATTCCATGAGACTGGGTCTTACTATTCGTGTATTAATTAATGCATCTTAATGGGTAATACTGCTTGTTTCGAAGCGCTGGTAGATTTTCTCGAGCCAGGTAGGTTACTGAATAAATAGTTTCAAGCACCTACTATGAATGTGCGAGATAGTAGTGGTGGTATTAACGTGTATGCGCTCCAGCAAACTTTGTGTATGATGAGTAGGAGAATTTTGTTAATGTCCGCTATTTTGTGTGGTATGCATTTGTCGGTCTCATCGTACAGTTGAGAAATCTAATTTATTCATTTATATATTGTTCGACATGACTCGGATCCCATTTAAATATTTATTGATGTTTTGTTTCATAAAATTGGCATAAATTGTCTAGAACTTTTGCCACTACAACCTTTTCTTTCGGTATTTCGATAATTACGCGATAGGGAGTTAATATTGCTGATAAATTACTTAACGTGCAGGGAAATGGTACGATCAATTTTGCACTCAATACTGTGATATTTTTATTTTGTTAAATTATAACAGTTTCTCGGAGCATTTCATCGGTCCAGGCCTAACATGGATTCGACCTCATCGCTTCATGCATGTAATCATTTTATACATGCAGGCATTGTTCAGAAAATAAAACCAATAAATTTTAGCAAACAGGCCTCAAAGGAGTTGGGAAATTGTCATACGTCTAGTGGAGGTAATAACTTTGGACACGATTTGGCAGAATCCGGATCGCGGCGAAAGGATATGATCCCTTTAAGCGTTACCTGTGGGTCGGATGAACGTACAATATCCTCTTCTCCTGTATTAGGAACTAAGGACAGTTCTGGTAATAGTACATCATCAGCCTTTTTTAGTTCGGGGACTGTTCAATTCTCTAGCCTGAGACCTACTTCATCACCTCATTCATCAGTTTCTCTGTCATCTTTATCATTATCGACGACCTCCTCAATGCCAGAGGTAGGCAAGGTTTATTTCAACCTTTTTAATTTAATTTTTTAAATCTGTTTTGATGTTAAAAGTGAGTCGTATTTGTTTATGTGTCAATACTATATATGAAAATATCTAACGGTAACATAATTCGTCTTATTATTGCTTAAATATTGATGTATATTGCGCAGGGCTGTCCTTCTTGTTTTTTATCCTCCCGCCATTTTCGTGCGCGAGAAAATTGATAGCATTCATTGGTTGGTAAAATCTTGAATCCTTTATATTTCCAAGTGCACCGAGTTTTAGCCTTAATTGATTATTAGTGCTTGTTCGTGTTAAAAATAAGTGATCCCTCTAGTTACTACAAGGCCCGTCTTTTTAGAAGATCAATGTCTTGGTTAAAACTTACTTCTATCTCACATTCTTGAATAAGATTGACGCTAATGTGGAATTTTTTGTTGTGCGGTTAATTTCACTAAGATTTTTATGCCTTCTTATCTTTCTGTAGTCAGATAATGAGCAGACGCGATCGAAATATTGCTTTACTATGGTGTATCTAGTCACTGTTTTTTTTTAGATATGTAGATGGTATATTATCAGAAATGATATATTACTATTAGTCATCTCGTTTTCGCTACATATTTCTATTTAGTTATAGTTTAATTTCAATCTTTTGGCTATGCAATCTGAAAGCATTGCATTTGGAATTGACCAACGTTTGAGATAAGTCAGTAATAATAAATGTAACCTATTTTTGACAATATCTGGGAATATAACAAAAAACCCATCTAATACATACGAGTATACATAAAAGAGTACACCAATTAACGCAAAAATAACTAAACGCATACTTTCATTCAATTTGACCTAGATAGTAACCCACATTCGTAAAATAATACATAAATAAGAAAATATACACATGCACACGTACTCATGCACATACATGCATGCCAACGTCCATGCATACATACAAATATACAAACACCCTACATTTGAGCTTCGTACATAAATTGGGATTAGAGTCTACTGCTTATTGGACTCTAATAGAGCCCGGAGCCATTTAGTCATTATAATTATTTGGGTATAATGGCAAGAACTATGCCACAATATGAAAAGAATAGTGTCACCTTTCGGTTTCCACTTTATTTTGCCTCTAGCACGTACAAATGTTAGCACTGGTAATTATGTCATCGATTGGCGTAATCTTCGGACGCATCATACTTAGTTATCTCGCAAGTAATATGCGATGCCCCATGACACCGGCAATTTTAACGATAGCGCTGAAATTTCTGTTTCTACGGGGTCAACCGAAATATTTTAGGAATTCGTGGTTCGTGTTTCTCTGATCGCAAAAATTTTGGATTTATTTGCTATACCAAGTTAACGATAACTATTTTGTAATGAATTTTCCTTACATTTTGTTCGCCTACATCTGTCAAATATGTATCATCTAGCTCTTCTATAATTTTTAACATGATGGAAACAATCCTCAGAGATTTTATATATTAGAACATAAATTAAAACCACATTTCAAAGATCTAGTGACTGGCTTTTGCTTTGCATTCTGCATTTTTGCATTCGTAAAGCTATGCGGTTTGCATTAAAATTAAAATATATATTACGCTGTGATTTAATTTCTTCAAGTTTTGTAGACCTGTAAACTTAGGTTCTACAAAGTTTACTTTACTAGCTGTCCGAGTGCTTCCAATCTTTTTCATTTCATACATATCTTTAGTTAAATTTTTTTTTCTTGAAACATTCACCTTTAGTATGCTTGGAAATAATTTAACAGCTGTCATTTGAAATATCTTGTCAATACTGATCTGAATTTGAGCTAGTTGTTAAATTTTGATTACATTAAATTATTAAAATAAGGCAGAATTTATCAGGCTCTTTCACTGTATTCTGCAGTCCAAATCCAAACGATTTTTACACAGTTATGTGAGAACGGTACGACAAGATAAAGGAATCATTTCGGGAATTACAATGTCTGATTATGGCATTGTTGTTCCACCTCACCTGAAACTCCAATTATTCATCATAGTCTATAGTTACTAGAACAATAAAATTTCGTTTTTCCTTTCATTTTTAAAAAATAACTGAGATTGTGTGGTCTTGTGTTCGCCTATGCGAATTTGGACCCTTATGTGTATTCTTTAATTGTCAGCAACAACCGTTTCATTTAAACGAAGCTTAATATTTCCTAATTTTTCGGTTATGATATGCATCTGTCCCATTAAAATACGATCCATTTTATCTAATGAAGATGGAGAAGCAATATTTGTACTCGTAACACTTATGTTAAGCTTTATTGTATATAGGAGTTTGCTCGTCAAAAGCATGCCCCCTTATTAAAATTATTTCATTAACTAATGATTTCCTTGTTATTAATGTAGGTTAATTCGTTGTTATCCATATCAGTCTTAAATAGGGCCATTGGTGCGTTTTCGTCCTCAATAATTTTTCCTGCAAAATGCACTGTAAACGCCCCGGCTTCAAGTAAAAGCCGTACGACGTTACAAACTCGGTAAAGGTGCTCTGAATAGAGATTTGTTACTGATAGGGGGGCCCTTAAGAGGGCCTGGTCGTGCGTTCTCCTGAATTATTCAGAGTGTGAAGATGTCCTAGAGCCTTGGGTGGACTCTGGTTGTTGTCGTTCTCGTGGTTGAGTTGTAATCACGATGTGGATAACGTCGTTCAGGTTCTGCAATTAATTGGCTCGTCTCGCTGGTTATACCGCAACAAGATGAGTCACGGATGTAGCCAATTGTTGGTGAAACTATCAAATCACCAGCGTAGGTATTGACAGCCGACAGAACGCACACGCGTGACGCAAGGCAGAATGCAATTGCAACAACTGACTTGCATGGTAAATTGCCGTGCTTAAATAGCATGCCATGCCTACTTGCACACTATTGGTTAAACGGCAAGTTTCGCTTTTTTCTCATTGGTGCAACGTAAATAAAATTGAATTTAATTTACGCAATATGTCGGCCATTAATTTGTGTCGTTACAACACTTTCCTCTCTGAAAAAAAAGGAAAAAAATTCCTCTCTGCGAGGCTAGATAAGAAATGCATGACAGAGTTCGAACCAAGTTAAGCAAAGATATGATGAACCATAAATGCTGGGCTTAAATATGCTTGTTGGTTGCTTCAACAATGATATGATGCCAGGTAACCACTAGGAATTGCTACACAAATTGTTAGCTCTAGTGGTCGGTCATACCACGTGAGGCAAAATAGAGCAGTGTAAGTTTTGGGAGCCGCAGCGTGAAGATTTCGAGGTAAATCGCCTCTGAATTTGCCAGGTTTAAGTTAAAACCTAAGCAGGTTGGATCGTCGTCAATGTGTTTGTATACGAACAAAGGAGCTAGAGTGCTCGACGTTGTGGTCATGACATTTGTAGAGTGGTCTTTGTGCAATTGATGAAGTTGAGATATGCATTGAAAGTGGCCTGTACCATGATATGAAGCTGATCACTACTTAGTGTTGCTACACGAAAGCGTTAGCTCTAAGTAGCTGGTCATACCAAAATAGGCAGTGTAATGTCATGTGTGAGAAATACATTATAATGTAAAAATATATACATTAAAATCAAAGGTAACTGCATAAAAATATGTACACGAACATTGCCTCAGAGATGGCATAATACCAAAGAACTGTTCAAAAATGCTACACAATTGTTAGCTAAGAACAGCTGGTTATGCCACGTGAGACAAATACGAAAAATAACGTAAGGTTTAAAAAAAATTTGATAGTTAATGTTAATGTTTAAAAAAATCAATTACGCGTTATACAAAGCAGGACATTGAGATTGTGGGCAGACGGAGCCTGAGACGTGTGTAGAAGGTTGAACGCTCTCAGGATCAGGTGGTTCGATAAACGGTTTCAACCTGTCTATGCTTACTGATGTCGGTGTAGCGCCTTGCATAATAATGAAGTATTTTGGTTGTCTGAGCAAAATCGGGTAAGGACCGCGATACTTTGGTTGTAGTGGTGCAACAGCATTATTGTTGCGAACGAGTACTCTCTTGCAGCTGTGGAGCTGTGGGTGAACGAAGACTGGACGAGGCGTATGTCTCGGCTGCTGCTCGGACATGTTACCGAAATGAAGTCGAAGGCGGGTAGCTTTGTCTTGTGGGTCATCTTGTGCCGGTAGTAGACGTGGGAGCTGACTAGGCAGGCGTAGATCCATGCCATACAAGAGTTGTGACGCAGACGTTTTAATGGATTCACGAGTACGGGAACGCATGGCAAGCAGAACTAAAGGTAGTGCATCGACCCAGTTGCCATTAATGGACGAGGATGCTAAAGCAGCTTTGAGTTCCCTATGCATTCTCTCTACCATGCCATTAGCTTGGGGATGGTAGGCAGTCGTCTGGCGTAAGATGCATCCCATGTACCGCAAGGTGGTTTTGAAACGATCAGATGAGAAGCAAGTGCCTCTGTCCGTGATGACCTCATTGGGAACACCATAATTGGATATCCATGCAGAGATAAAACCGTTAGTTACTTCGTCTGCAGAAATGGTGCCAAGAGGTAATGCCGCAGGCCACCGTGTAAATCTATCGATCATAGTTAGAAGGTAGCTGAAACCTTGAACCTTTGTCAGATGAACTATGTCGATGTGGACGATGGCTAGGCGAGAAGTAGACCGAAAATGTTGCAACTTAGAACGAGTGTGTCGTGTGATCTTGTTTTTCTGACAAATTGCACACTCTGAGACCCATCGTTTAACATTCTGCCTAAGTCTGTGACCCCAGAAACGATCTGTAAGAAGTCGGACAGTCGCTTGGCTTCCTGGGTGAGAAATTGAGTGAATTGAATCGAAAACTTTTCTCTGAAGGCTGGTCGGCAGAACTGGCTTGTTGGGCTGCGTACCCGTGAAGTAAACAATTGGTAAGCCTTCCCACAGACGGCATATGAACTTGGTTGGGTGACGGGATATTGATCTTTGAATGTGAATGTCATCGCGTTGTTCAGTTCGCAGGAGAGTTGGCGTTAGTGCAGGTTCACTGAGTGCCACGGAGTTGACAGTGAATGGTGACGGCGAAGGTGGTTGTAGAGAGACGTCTGGAAGTTCTGTTTGCTCTTGACGTGAAAAACGTCAAATTGCCATTCGCTTAGACGAGAAAGCTGTCTTTCCACTCTGGCAGGGTACTTGGCGATAGATGAAGTTGCGTTTCGAAGTGCGCTAACTAGTGGTGCATGATCTGTGAAAACAACAAATCTGCTACTGCCAATGATGCTGATAAAATGGCGCACTGCGTCGTGGATGGCGAGAAGTTCTCGGCCGAAAGTGTCGTACCTCGTTTCTACTGGTTGGAGAGTACGCGAGTAGAAACTGATAGGCTTCCGAACTCCGTCGATCTCTTGTTCCAACGTGGCTCCAATAGCGAATTCAGAAGCATCTGTCGTGAGTAGAAATGGCTTTTCAAAATCTGGGTGAGTTAGCATTGTGGCATTTGCTAACGAGTTGATGGCAAGTCGAAGTAATTCCTCGTCTTCGGATGACCAAGCAATGATGGAATTCTTGCTAAGTCCTTTTCGGTTCCGCAGGTGCCTGCACAAAGGATAAAGTTGTTTTGAAAGGCCCGGAAGGAACTTGCGATAATAGTTTAGTACTCCCAGGATTTTCTGCAACTCGCTCACAGTCCTTGGTGACTTGATATTCTTGATTGAATTCGTCTTTGACGGCAACGGTTGAATACCTTGGGCCGTGATACGATGCCCTAAGAAGTCGACGGATGAAGTTGCAATCTGCGTCTTGTCACAGTTGATCTTGAGTCCGTGGTTGGATAAGCGTGAGAGGACATTTCGTAGATGTTTCGCATGAGATTCTAGATCTGGACTGAATACCATAATGTCATCGAGATATGACATACAATAAGCAGAGTCGTCGCGAAGTATGTTGTCCATGAATCTTTGAAATGTCTGAGTAGCACACTTAAGTCCAAAAGGCATGTAAAGATATTCAAAAAGGCCAAATGGAGTGATGACTGCAGTTTTCTCGATATCCTCTGGTGCTACCGGGATGTGATGGTACGCTTGTCTGAGGTCAATCACTGAGAAGAAATTGCTGCCGTTGAGTTTTTCAAGTAAAGTGTTAATATTTGGAATAGGATATGCATCAGATTTTGTCACTGAATTTAGCTTACGGTAGTCTCCGCAGGCTCTGTACGATCCGTTTGATTTAGAGACTAAGTGCAGTGGTGACGCCCATGAACTTTTCGATGGTCTGATGATTCCCTCTTCCAAAAGCCTTGAGAATTCTTCTTGGGCAGCTTTCAGCTTAGCAGGAGCCAGTGGTCGCTTCTTGAGTGCAATAGGTTGTCCTTCTGTGACGATATGATGCATCGTGTTGGAGACTCGTAGCTCTGACTTGTTAAGATCGAAAAGCGATTTGTATTTTCGAAGAGCTGCTGATATCTCTGCTGAATGATGCACTGGGGTTGGCTGAATGACCTGTAACTCCAAACGCTCGGAGGCAAGTGTCCAAAAGCTTTGTTCAAGTCCGGTGGAGGGGTCGATGATCTTTTGATTGGCAAGATCAACAATGAGCCGAAATTTTAGAAGGAAATCAAGGCCTATTATATTATGTGAGACCTTGGCAATGATGAAGTTGTGGGAAAATTCACGTCGTAAACCTATGTTGAGTGTGCGGTACCGGCAGCCATAAGTTGGTATGGGCTCGCCTGTAGCTGTTGCGAGAAGAACGCCTAGCGACATCTCGGCCATTGAATCACCTTTGAGAACTGAGACTGCCGCACCTGTGTCTACGATGAACTCTTCGCCAGTTTTGAAATCAAGAAGGTGCAGAAGCTCGTTGGGCTGTTTGGCCGGGTCATGCAAACAAGTAGGCTGGTGATTGCGACCGGCGTTGTCCGTTTGGTTCTCTATGTGAAAAATTCGGCGTGGACGAAAAGAGTCGACAGGGATGTCGGATTGTAGTTGGCTTCTTCCCTGTGGCGCCGTTGATGCCGTTGATGTGCAGAAAGTACGGTCTTCTACTTCCTGCGCCAGACGTTTCCCGATACTGATGCACCCTTGTGCCTGCGGTCTGTTGTCCTTTCCGTCAGCTGTGGAAATTGACACTCATTCGGAAATTCTTCGGAACGACAAAGACAAACTTGGCAAGCATAAAAAACTTCTGGTGGTTATAACACCAGTTCTTTGGGGCATATTTATTAAAGGATTGCGGAGATCTCGATCGCCGCCTACCGTTATAATTGGGCTTAGGTACGAATTTAGGTCGAGCATTCACTTGATTTAGCTCGTATTTGGTAATGGCCAATCCTTCTAGAACTTTAGCCATGTTCGCCACTGTCCTCTCTAAAGAGGAGAGTCTATCATCTTGCGGGGGTGAAGAAAAGGATGATGGATTCACTTTGGGTTCCAAAACCCTATATTCTAACTCACATCTCTCAGATAAGTCATCTATAGAGAGAGTGTTGGGGAGCTGTCTGGCAAAGAGTTTTAATGTTTGGGGAAGATTGTTAATAAAAACAACCTTGGCCTCATGGTCAGAAATGTTGGTTTTATACCAACGTTTCCGTAATTCCCTCAGTATTTCGATGGGGCCAAGATTTGGCATATCTAACTGCGCATATTTGTTTATTATCTGCTCAGTCTCTGTGGGCCCAAGCAAGGATTCTACTTCGTTTTGTAGACCCAAAATGGGATTAGGTAGCTTCCTAATGGCCTCAAGCTTAGGATAAATCCGTCGCTGCAATTCAGAAGGTAGTTTAGCAAAAACCTTCGACAGTTTTTGATGACTGTCATAATCAGGAAACGGGGAGAAAGCGGAGTCTACGCGCATAAAGAATAGTTCACTATCTCCATCCCAAACAGGAACATCAATATCTAAAATTGGACCTGACATTTTAACAATCTTACGGGATCTTAAAAGCATAAATTTATAAGCAATATGAAAATGTATAAATATACTTTAACGAAACGCTTACCCACAAACAGCTTCCACAGTTGAATGAGCGCAGAACAAAACACGTCACAGTAACTGCTTCCAAAAATTGAAATTATCCGCAATTTAGCCTGTCCAGTACGTACGGTAGGAAAGACGAACAGAGGCCCCGTTGGCCTTTGATGCCAATGTATTATTATTATACCCCCAAAAAAAATTCACCACAAATCCACGAATATATACCCAAAATTCCCAGAAGACCACAATCAGGGTAAAGAAAACGCAAATGTTAATCTATTTTTATCCCAAATAAATGAAAAAGGAAGTCAATTTTATTTATACCAAAAAAATCAGAACAATAATCAATATCCTGGCGCGGTCGCCAATTTTGTAAACGCCCCGGCTTCAAGTAAATGCCGTACGACGTTACAAACTCGGTTAAGGTGCTCTGAATAGAGATTTGTTACTGATAGGGGGCCCTTAAGAGGGCCTGGTCGTGCGTTCTCCTGAATTATTCAGAGTGTGAAGATGTCCTAGAGCCTTGGGTGGACTCTGGTTGTTGTCGTTCTCGTGGTTGAGTTGTAATCACGATGTGGATAACGTCGTTCAGGTTCTGCAATTAATTGGCTCGTCTCGCTGGTTATACCGCAACAAGATGAGTCACGGATGTAGCCAATTGTTGGTGAAACTATCAAATCACCAGCGTAGGTATTGACAGCCGACAGAACGCACACGCGTGACGCAAGGCAGAATGCAAATGCCACAACTGACTTGCATGGTAAATTGCCGTGCTTAAATAGCATGCCATGCCTACTTGCACACTATTGGTTAAACGGCAAGTTTCGCTTTTTTCTCATTGGTGCAACGTAAATAAAATTGAATTTAATTTACGCAATATGTCGGCCATTAATTTGTGTCGTTACAGCACCCTAAAGTAAAATGAGCGATTGTTTATGCAAATGCTTATGTGCCAGTTGTTTTATCAGTAAATGCTTGTGTTCTTATTGAACGGCTTTCCAATAGCTTTTGTGCTGCAAACGAGCCTGAAATCAGCTAGGTTGCATTTAGTAGTCATTTTTGTACTTTAAAGCTACTAGAACGACAGTAGCTACTGTATTTTTGTAATTTTGTCTTGTTATTATCTTAAAGATATATTTTTTAGTTTTACGATACTTAAAATATACGTAGTACCCTTTCCATGTGCACAAAGTAATGGTACGTAATTAGCGTTCAAAGAAAAGAGTAATTGTAGTTGATTTAAAAGAACATAAAAATGAATTAATTAAATAAATAAGAAAAGATGAGTTCGAGCATAATTTTATTTAAGAGTGAATTAGTAGATTGGCTAGAGGACAAATAATGGTAAATTTCTTCGACTAGAATGAGAAACCTAGATGTACAATCCTTTTGAAATAGATTGTTTAATATAGATAGTTTTATCCCTGTTTTTATGGCTTTGACATTAGTTTGTATATGAAATCGCGGAGAAGGAAATTTGGGGTTAATCTGTATATTTTTCTTTTAAATGACAAAAATAAGCTCTCAAGCACAATTTGCTTCAATTAGACTTGAATCAGAATGGCTATCGAACAAGCGCCTTTGTCATGCAATACAAATCTTCTGTTTATGAAATAATAATATATATTGCTATAAATTAGTCTTTTATAACTCATACGCAAATATAACGAAAATACTGGTTTTGCGGCAATCAAGCATAAATATTTATGTTTGATGCATATTATTGTTATTATTTGATTGACTATATTTGCAATATAAGCTATACAATTAAACATTCATTAATTGTGTGTGTGGTGATAACAATTTATTAAATATAGTTTGTGAGCTTGAAATTAATACCACTCCCATTGTATTTAACCAGTCTAACAACATAACAAATCTTCCGCCAGTCACACGTAATGACACGTTTCAATCTTCCATGAATATTGAAATTACCTGATCTGCGTTTTGACTAACGCAGCTTTCATTGTTCCAGTAGTTTTCTTTTTCAGATATTTCGGCTAAATTTATCGATAGCCTTCATCAGTCAGCTTTTCCTCACAAGTTTAACAAATAAAACTAATGAAGCAAGCCGAAATATCTCAGAAAAAGAAAACTACTGGAACAATGAAAGCTGCGTTAGTCAAAACGCAGATCAGATAAATTCAATTAATCCATATCTATTAATTCTTTCCATGAATATCGTCAGAGTAAGACGGCAAACAGATTAGCGATGATCAAACCGCAATGCATACATAAGTTATCGAAAACCAGATGTGCAGCTCTCACCTCCAGCCGTTTCGCATACATCGTACTTGACTGGAAATGTCGGCTGCACAATTCCTATGCAGTCACGAACATTAATTTTTTGCAGCTTTCGCCACATCTAAATAAATTATACAATTAGCTGCGTGGGTGGTGGTTACAATTCTTCAAATCAAGTTTGCGAGCTTGACATAAACACCAATCACTTTGGCGATAGTTTTGCTGTTTTTGGACTGGTTAAATAAAATGGGGTTGGTGTGTATTTAAAGCTCGCAAACCTTCTTTTTAAAAATGCAATATAGGTTACTGAACTTATACATTACATGTTTGCTTTCGTGTACTAATTATGACCATGGGAGGTTGAAGCGCGTTAGTTCGTGTGACTACCTGTAGTTTTGCTATGTTGTGCGACTGGTTAGAAGAATGAAATTATCGCTTAAGTTATCAAATGTTATTTAAATAATTATTATCACAACTCGTAAATTCAGTGGTTGCTTAATTTAAATTAAGTTTATAACATGAGTGCAATAAGAATCCAGAAAAGTTGGTTCACATTTTATAGATACTTAACTAACTTATTATCGAATGATTACTTTACGTTAAACAATCTCAGTTTAATGGTGATGAGTAATGTCAGTGAAGGATGTCAGTCAAAACCGAAGACACGCTCAACAGGCAAAAAAATTATTGACACCATTTATGAAAAACAAATTCATACATATATATATATATATATATATATATATATATATATATATAAATGGTATTGAATAAACCAAAGTAAAACAATTTATAGATTACTGCTTACAATAATGAAGTAACTAAATTTGTTTGGCAAATGTGCCAAACGAAATGGCGCGTACCAAAATAACGTGGTTGGCATGCACGCGTAGTTTTCGTTGCAAAGCTTACACTAGAAGTAGACATTATTCCGAAGACTTCCCTAGTGAGACTGAATCCAGCATTTCGCGCAAACACGCACGTCGTTAACGCATTCGGTTTGCTTTGCGTGCTGTGTGAAGCCTGTTAATCCTTGAAAACAGTTTATGGTTGATGGCCGGCGGGTAATAGAAATGCTTGCCATTTGCATCATCGTGTTGGTGGGATATGCTTATTTGTCTATTAAAATAAATAACAGTTCTACTTACGATTTTGTCAGCATGCAACTTCATTTACTGCGCGGAAAGTTATTTTCTCTATGTTACCGCTGAGAAAGGAGTTTGGTGTCGTTGTTGTGAAATTGTTGCGGCTATTATAAAACGACGGTATACATATCGCTGTTTAAGTTCTTGCCTTAAGGTAACATTTTTATGTGTATAACCTCGTTCTGTCCGGATTCCGGCTTTTTTATTATACCTTATTCACACGAAATGATGAGATTGTGTCAAATAATCGAAGCAAGCAGCTGAAGTCAAGTTTATACCACTATAGTTATTACACGAGTTCTTAACGATGCTTTTGAAGATGTGCATAATAGACTTCATATACCGAGCAAACGGCACGGTCTCATTCCATATAGTACAAAAAAATTAGTCAACGCCTAACAGATTAGATCACCAACATCGCTAAATATCGTGGAAAACATTTACTCGGGGCCTGTAGCTTTGCGATCTTTATGAGATAATATTGCATTGCACCTTTTTAACTCTAATGGTTGTTCGAGATTAGCGCTCCAATTTGTTTATACATGCATACTTTCGGAGATTGATGGTTGAAATTATTTATTGTTTCACTATTTTTTTAATTTTGCTCTTACCTGTTGCGTTAAGGCGTTGGAACGAATGTTTCTCCCATTTGTTCAGCCTTTCTGGTTCAAAAAGGCTTAATATCGACTGTTAGACTGCTTAAAATGTCGTCATGTAGCTATACTAATATTCTTATAAGTAGAATTTGGAGCCTGGTTTCGAGAATCCACATGTACTTCAGAGAAATTGACCAAACTAAGTTCGAATTTTCACCGTCAGCACCGATTAACATGCTCAATATTTTTAGTGGAATGACGGCTGTTCGAGTTCGCTTACATATATTTGAGGCTTATTATTAATCATTCTGGAAAATTTGAGTGCAAATCCACAAAAGATAAGTGCGTGGTCCGAGTCGATATACATATTTCAAAAAAGGTCGATGGTTCTGGATGCAACCACATCAGCTATAACTAATTGCTGCATATATATAGACAATACAATTAAACAATAATTGATTGCGCGGGTGGTGGTAACAATTCTTTAAAGCTTGAAGTAAACACCAATTCCATTGTATTTAATCAGTCGTCGAACAACATAACAAAACTAACGCCAGTCGCAACGCGTACATGCGTTGCGACTAGGAAAATAAGTCGACCCGTTTTATCTTGCGTGTTGGCCGTTGCAATTTATATCTATTATAGTTGGTATTCATTATTATATGTGGGCCATCATATAAACTCAGATCGCCCATTCCTATTTGTGATATTTTTGATTCAGAGTTTTACTTCTAGATAGTAAGACAACACGGCTTATAAGCACTATCTGCTTAGACGCCAATGGCCAAAGTTTCTTTGGACAGCCGAAATGTTCCCTTACAATCTTGCACGCTTTCTCCTTACTTTAATGCCCATTTAAAGCTATCTGCCTTCACATGCAATTGAATGATGACTTATCCGATTAATCCCGAGAGGGTTCATGCTGTCATCACCAAACTGACTAACTAATGCCTGCCATTCCTCCGGTCGTAAAATTTTATGGCTGCAGGCCAAAATTGGCATCAAGCCGAGCCACGTGGCGATAGAGTTGCTAATTTTAATTTAATCATCTTGACTTTCTTTTCGTACTTGTGTAGAGATAACTTCGAGGTTCGGTCGTGAATCGATACTGTGAAAACCGCAAAGAAGCTCTATTGTCGATGTCGCCTTGCCTTAAACTTTACTTCGCCCCAATAGTATGTTTAAGGATCTAGTTTTCCGCGTTTTATGTGTTATCTAGTTAAGTATCTCCATCTGTACTTGATTCTCCACATCATAGGTTACTCTTCGGGAACCATTTTTTTGTTTTTAAAAAAAATTATTATTACTTCTTTCTTTAAACATTTAAAAAATTTTTTGGCTTTATATATTTCCTTTCGCTATTTAGCTTTGTACTTATATATATATATATATATATATATATATATATATATATATATCTTGCGAGAAACTATTTTGTTATGTTTTTATCTGTGAACCTTTGGCTTACATGCGTAAAGTATTATGGGGTGCTTCTATCAACACACAGTTTTAAAACTATTTTCGAAACTATTATATGATGAGACCTATATAATATGACAATGTTTTATCATTAAACGATCATTTATTGCGCGAATATGAACAGATATTAACTTTTTGGAGCTTTCGCCACATGTATATCGGTGCTACAATTAAGCAATATTTAATTGCACGGGTGGGTGTTGTTCGACGACTGGTTGTGTTTTATTCAAGCACGCAAACTTGATTTAGAGAATTTTTACTACCGCCCGTAAAATCATTGATTATTTAATTGTATTACCTATATATATGTGGCGAAAGCTACAAAAAGCTGATGCTTGTGCCTGCATAAAAATGTGCAGTCGATATTTCTAGTCAAGTACAATGTATACGTGACTACTTGAGGTGCGAGCCCCATACCTAATTTTGCTTTCCATATATATGGAATGCCGTTATATCCACCATAATCAGTTTGCCTTCATACTCTGATGATGCTCATGGAAAGCCGAAAAGCATCAGTACGTGTGATTGACGGCAGTTTTTCTATGTTGTTCGACGACTGGTTAAATACAATGCTATTGGTGTTTACTTCAATCTCGCAAACTTGATTTAAAGTATTGTCTGATGGTTAGTCTGGATATGTTGTATCGTAATCAAGTGACACATCGCAAATATTAGTATCCATATATCCAAATATCCTTCGTTGTTCTTTAAATAAAGTTTGCGAGCTTGAAGTAAACACCATTCCCATTGTATTTAACCAGTCGTCGAACAACATGACAAGACTACCGCCAGTCGCAACGTACTCTGATGATGATCGTGGAAAGTCGAAATGCGCCAGTGCGTTGCGATTGGCGTTAGTTTTCGTATGTTGTTCGACGACTGGTTAAGTACAATGGAATTTGTGTTTACTTCAAGCTTGCAAACTTGATTTAAAGAATTGTTACCACCACCCGCGAAATCAATTTTTGCTTAATCTTTCGTTGTTGTCTTTGTAGCTATTCGAGCGGGAACTCTAACCTGCGCAATCGTTTTGCCACTGCAATGTACAATTTTGAGGATAAATCAAAGATCAGCCAAATGTGTCTGATTGGCTCGTAAATTTTTCACATGACTGAAGCCCCTTAACATTTAGCTTTCCATAACCTAATTCAATTCACGCGAATACACAAATCTAAGTAGCTTTTCAGACGCTGGCAGCCATAATTGGTCGTCTTCTATGTTCATTATAGTGTTCATCAAATTATCGAACAATTTTGTTCTGGACGTCATCATTAAGCCATGTCATCCTGACATTTTGCGCGAAACAGTAATGATAGCGATTTAGTGGTCTAAAAATGTCGATAGTAGGTTGCTGGGACCATTAAGTGCATATAGATATTGTGAAGGGATGCATAAACTTGGCCCATTAATCTCATTCTCGATCGAAAGCCTGACAGGCCTTGTTTTCTTTTAACGCTCCACATTAATCATATCAAAGGTCATATTTGATGCGGCAATCTGATGACGATATTTAACAAGTGCGCTAGTAGAATTTTTTGGACAGGTACGTCAAATGCATTCTTCCATTCTTTCAGCATAGATTCCTCCATCCATACTATGAAGATGAGTTCCTACATTTCGCTTTAAATCTTTAATTCTCTGCGTTTCGAAAATTCGTAGGGTGTTAATGCGTTTCGTGGATTTAGTCTTCAAAAATAAAACTACAGACGTAGGCCATTTCATGAAAGGTAGAAGTTTCATTATTCTTGTAATAACATGATCTATAATACACTTCAACGATAACCACGCTGTTAGCGGATTGAGGAGAATCAGGAAGTGCATCAAGTGGTGCGCTTCATATAATGGAGGCGTCCGCGCCCTGCATTCCAATAACCAATCAGTAAAAAATCTTTCGGCTTAAGTGGCATATGATGGCCAGTAACTGCTGTTCGAAGCTCACCGTGCGTATTTTGGAATGTGTTCTGCTCCTGTGGAAAAGAGTTAGGTCCGCCGATTATCTCCTTATCCCTGGAAAACGTGCGTGTGAGCACAGCTTTTTATGAAATCTACCATTGAGACAGACAAGCCCATCGCGCACTTACCGATGCTTTTTGTAAGAACTTATTTCGCTGTCTGCCTAATACGCAATGACAATGGCCATTCCCAATAATCGCTTAAAGTGGCCTCCACCTTTGGAGCCCTAATTTGAGGCTCATCTTCAGTAGCTTTTTTTCGTATCCTCTCTGCAATACTCAACAAATGAGGCAACCGTTCTTGTACTGAGTACTAGCAGCTGCAGTATGTAATCATTATTTGTTCTGTTATTCTCGGTTTTTTTGAAGTCTAAAACAGCACCGGCTAGCTTATTTCTTTGGAGGGGACCAGGGTGGATGATTTGTTTTAAGTTGAGATCTTGGTAGGCCTGCTACTCACGACTGGCGTGCAAAATTTTCCTAATACTTCACGTTCAATGTTTTCCTTTTCTTTGATAATCTATCGCCTAAAGGTGACGAGCAAATCTGGCTATAGTATCTGTTTATTAAGACGCTCGTAAGCTACTTTGTCTCTTCAGTAAATAAAAGCAAGCAAGTTGCGTACACTCCAGTAGTTTGAATTTGGTAATTCAAAAGCCATTAGTAACGCTTGACATAAGCGTAGTAAGAGTGTCGATTAATGAACTCTGAATCTATCTTATGGAAGTATGTATTAGGTGTTGCGAACCTAGTAACAAATTAGTTCAGTTGTGACCAGAAGGATAAACCAAAGACAGCATGAACAGAAAGTATAATCTCATGCACATTCGTTACGTGCTTTTGACGACTCATCAGTAGAAGCCCGTATTACGCACTTTAACCACTATATATTTGAGTGAGAAATGTGGCATAATAGGACGATACAATCTCCTAGACGAATGTGTACACCTGCAGTACTGAAGCTAACATTATATAAAGTCTACGACAATGCGACTGCAACGCTAACTCACACTATATTATATATATACCGAGTCCGTAAAGGATACTAGCACTATGGCTATTGTGTCAGTAACTGATACCAACATTATAGTACCGAAAAGTTACATGGTACTAACACTATGGTTTCCGAGTCGGTACATGATACCAACCTGATAAATATCCATTTATGCTAAAGTTCACCGAAATTGAGAATTACAACAATTTCAGAGCACCTATTATTCCAGTAAATCCATACACTCTGGCCTTGATCGATATCAGTTATCACATTTCGCGGTAAGCATGACATCATTCAATTCAATCTATTACAGTTAAATACTGTTTGTTGCGAAGAGCTAATATATATGCATGTATGTATTAGGTGTTGCGAACCTAGTAACAAATTAGTTCAGTTGTGACCAGAAGGATAAACCAAAGGCAGCATGAACGGAAAGTATAATCTCATGCACATTCGTTTCGTGCTTACTGGCGACTCATCAGTAGGAGCCGGTATTACGCCCTTTAACCACTATATATTTGGTAGAAGAATGTGGAATAATAGGACGGTACAATCTCCTAGACGAATGTGTAAACCTGTAATAGTGAAGCTAACATAATCTAAAGTCAACGACAATGCGACTTCAATGCTAACTCACACTATATAATATATATACCGAGTCTGTAAAGGATACTAACACTATGGCTATTGTGTTAGTAACCGATACCAACATTATTGTACCGAAAAGATACATGGTACTAAAATTATGGATATCAATGTATGCTATAGTTCACCGAAATTGAGAATTACAACTATTTCTGAACAACTGTTACTCCAGTAAATCCATACAACCTGGCCTTGATCTGATGGATGTTACATCTTTGACATCAAGTGTTATTAATTATGTTTTAAAGCTAATTTTTTTGCATTTAACATTTTAACTGTTAATGCTACCTTTACTTAACAGAAAAAGCCAACATCATTAAAATCGTCAAATGAGCCATTATCAGTGGATTGTGACAACGAGAAGCAGTCAGTTCGATTTAGAGGGTCCGTGCCACCACAGAGACCGCCGCAACCAACTTTATCCTACGACGCAATGTCTAAAGTGCGATTTTCCCAGGCGAATCCTTTATTAGCCTCGGCTAAACTTTATCGGGTTAGTTTTGAAAATAATTTTGCTTGTCTTTAGCTAGTTTACATCTAAACTAATACGCCATTCGTAAACATTCGCTGAGCTCTCAAATATAGTGAACTATATCATTTTAAAATAAATAAGCAAACTTCACATGCATTTCAAACCACTAGGTGCGAGAGCTTATCTGATCTGCGTTTTGACTAACGCAGTAATGATTCCAGTTGTTTTATTTGTGCAAAATATTTCAACTTCTGTTATCGGCAGCCTTTTTCAGTTGGTCCATCCTCACCAGTTTAAAAAAGAAAACAAACTAATGAAGCAAGCGCGATATCTCCCCTGGCCATATCTTTTACATATCAGATTGGCCGTTCACTAGATAGTTGCCTGCCACATGTATGCGCATTCCCGTGATTGTTATGCTCATCCCTAACCATTGAGGTTATTCATGTAATACAGAACTTCAAATGTAAAAAATATATAATTTGTCTGACACGTGCAAAGGGTAAATTAATGTCAATTGTCTGCAGTTTCATTTACATGTACGTACATGTGTAGCAATTATATTTGACTGAATCTTTTTAGTTATGTATACACATACACATGTGTTATTAAACAAGCCTATCCTGCGTGCAACCTAAGTGATTTTAAATGAAGTTTAACACGTGCAATAGCCCTAATGTTGGTACCCTTTACAGACTCAGTATATATATATATATATATATATATATATATATATATATATATATATTATACATAGCGAATTAACTTTGAAGCCGCATTGTTGAAGAATTTATATGAAATTGGCTTCACTATTGCTGGTTTACTCAATCATATATGTGATTGTAGTGTCCTATTATCCCACTTTCCTAACCAAAATATATAGTGGTTAAAGGGCGTAATACCGGCTCCTGCTGATGAGTATCCATTAAGCACGAAACGAATGGATACGAGGTTATACTTTGCGTTCATGCTGTCTTTAGTTTATCATTTTGGTCATATTTGAACTAATTTGTTACTACGTGCGCAACATCTAACATACACATGCATAGGTCGATAGGATTTCTAATTTTATCACATACAATGGCGTGTGGTTATAATGAATGTTTCGAATTTATTGGCCTCCCCCCACCTGCAAATATGAGGGCAATCTCAGTTACGTTAGTTCACGTGGAGTGTATAGTCTAACGCATGCAAATGGTAAATTCTTACTCAGCCTCTCTAGTCTCACTTAGTTAGATGAAAATTAGAGTTACGGAAGTGCACGCACAAATGTGACATGCAACTATCTAGTGAATGGTCAGTCGGAAGTATAAATGATATGGTCAGAGGAAATATCGCGCACAATTCATTAGTTTATTTTGTAAAAGTGGTGAGGATGGACATACTGAAGAAGGCCGCCGATAACGGAAACCGAAATATTTTGCACAAAGAAAACAATTGGAATCGTTATCGCGTTTGTAAAAACGCAGACCAGGTAATTTAGATTAATCCAGTTTCGCGTTTTTTTTTCTTTTAAGGTGTGAGAGCTGTTTGTCAGATTTTCAATACTCTATAGATGTAATTTTTATAATTCTATTGCTTTTTAATATTACACAGTATATTTTTTTGAGAAGAAGAAACATTTTAATAATGACATGTATGCTTATTATGGATAATGGCCGGTTTATTTCGAGAATACTTAACTAAATATTACAATCTTTCCGCTATCATTTGATTAATCGATTGAGAACTAGTCTGATTTTCAATTTTTACTTGTTTTTTTTGCATCAGCCATTTGATGGCTGTTGGATAATTGTATTAATTTTTTGTTGCGTGTGTGTATAGGTATGTGTGTGTTTGGCTCATTCTTATTTTATTACAAAGTGATGCTTCAGATCTGTTTTTTTGTAATGATGTAATTAGTTCTGACCAGGCGTGTTCGCCCTGTTGGATATTGCTTATGCGAATGTTTTTCCCTCGTTTGTTGTCTTTCGTATTGCTTTGTTCATTAATTTTATTTTGCCTCCCTGGGAACTACGCAGGACGTTAAGATTGCGGTATTGATCTTTCATTTTGTTGTACAAATTATGTCACCGTTAATGATGTCAGTGATGCTATTTCCGCAGCTGTTCTTGCTTCAGTTTGGCGCCAATCCGATCGAATGTTTGTTGATGATTGGTATGGTTCACCTGGAAGGCCACTCTTGTTATGTGGTTCAAAGTAAATCGAATAAAATATTATGCTGGTATATTTTTCGAATACTTAGCCTAGGTTAATGTTCTCTAACATAGGCCGCGTCGTATATGTGCAATAGTTATTCGGATTTTTCTTTGTGTCAATTTGAGAAATTTTGAAATTGGCTGGGTGCCCATGTCAAATATGTGCTCGGAAATAGCTGATTTCTTTCACAGTGCCAATTATTTTTTTGTAATTTTTTTCGGTAAATGTTGTTGGATTTTGTTGATCAATTACTTTTTCATACAGCCAGCCTATATGTTGTCGAAAACAAAGGTCCATTTTTTTAGCCTTGTTGATCTGGAGAGAATTGGAAATTGATCCTTGACATTCAACCTCATGATTCACCGTGTGCTGAAGTTGATGTTAAATTTTGCACTAAAGAAATTTTCCTTTATCAATTTAACTGCCGTCCAAATTTTTTTCTATTACAAAGCGGACGTGGTATGCAGTCAGCATCTATAAACCGTTTCAGGAAGTTGTTCATTAGCAAAACTTCTCAGATAGCCTAGATCTTCCTCGATCCTGGTTTTCGAGAATATCATCCATTTTTCGTTTCTATGTTTCTAATTAGATTTCTTTTGTGATATTTTGACATACTATTGTTGTAATAGATGTATTACTTAGAGAACGTAAATTTTCTATGTATTGTCAGTATTTAATCACCATTTTATTGTCTACTCCGATAGTGAATTTGATGTATAGATAGACTAAATTTTATTTATTATGATTTCTGCTGCTTCTGGGATGAAAAATGATAGGGCATTCACATACCTTTTGAAAAGTAAGCACTGATTAATTTTGTTTATTGGGTTCGTTTACACAGGATTGTACATGTTTAAATCTGTCCGTAGAGTTTAAGAACGGATTCTCATAACCATACCTTTGAACTTTCAAACAAATTTACCTTCAAATGTAAATTACATGTGTTTTGTACGTCCTAGTTTGAAGTCTTTGAGGTCATTATTGTCTATAGATAAATATTGAACCTAATTTTTAATCAGGTTTAACAATATTGTCATTGCTCTTTTCTAGTGGAATGAAACGTCAAGTGAGTATAGGTTTTCTTTTGTTTACCCCTACAGTTCGTCTGGTATCTCGAAAGAGTTCTTTTTGGTGTTATCGAAGTATTTTGCAATGAAACTTTGCTTTCTTCATGCTATTTTGCGTTGATCACGAATAGAATAGGGCACGACGGAGGAGCTCCTGCTGTTATCCAAGCTTCGCGTTATTGTTTCGCTGTGCAGTCTTGCGGGGTTTGTTCCGACCGTTTTCGAGTTTTGAATATCCTCTAACAGTCCTGCTTTGTTTGCAGAGTTAGCCATTGAGGATAACGCATGCTTTTTCCTTTTTTCGAAAAAAAACATTATTTCTTAAATATTTGTTGAGTTTCCTTTTTGTTTGTCGTCTGGTCTGAATTTCGGCTACGAATATAACAGCTGGTGCTTAGTGTTATGGTGTGGGAAGTCGTATAGTTTTGTCTGATTGTAGTTCTCTTAGTTCATCTGTGCTTTTTCAATGGTGTAGCTCTTCTTAAAATTCTTTTTTTGTTGGTCTACGTGCTGACTATCTCTGCTGTCCATCATTGTTTATTGAATGCCTCTGTGAAAGTGCGTTTTGTTAAGTTCTCGTAGATGCATTGAGTTCCAGTTTAGATGTCAATAATTTTGCACTCCCTTGGAAATCTCTTAATAATGCAGCATTTTGCTCCTCGGGAGAGTACTTCTTTCTGATGTTTTAACAAAATAGGCTATGAAAAATTTAGAATAAATGCATCAGAATTAGTAGGAAATTTTGACTTAACAAGGAATTTGTTCATATATCCTATGAGGTCTTCCATTTCTTTTCCAGTTGTCGTTCTCATCTGAAGTTCTCGCTTAATTGTGAAAGCATTGTATTCGCTTTCTTTCCAACTGGCAACTTGACGACCGAGAGCTTTTATAATTCTCTCAGCGTTTTTCAGTCTTGATTGGCTGTCCTCGATGGTATTAAGCGATAAGTGGCTTATGAATTCATTGTACTGTTTGTAATTATTAATGAATCTCTTGAGAGCAACATCTTATTTCAAACACTATTTTAATAAATCAGTTCTTTTAATATGCTCGGCCCTTTTTTTGCCTTTTAGGTTATAGGCTGACCTCCCCTATAATAATCTTTATTATGTCCATTGCCTTTGAATATTACACTTATATTTGTTTAGGAAACAAAAACACTTTTAATAAGCAAGTGTATTTTCATTGTTGATGATGGCTGGTTTGTTTAGCTAAATGTCGTGGGCTAAAATGTTGCACAATTAACCTTACTAACAACTTAGCACACCGAGTCAAAAAGATTTGCCCCAAACACAAGATCGGGGATAAGCTAAGCTACCTGAACGTACGAAGATTCAATTGCTCATAAGAATCCAACAACATTTACTGCTTTAAAAGAACAATGTTGCACAACAGTGAATATATTAGTTACCTTTTCCTTGTGTTGCAATACGAGTTGTTTGCATTTACTGTCTACCTGATTTTTCAAAATATTTAGACTTCCGATTTCGGAAGTCTTTTTCAATGGAAAGCACCTCACACAAACATTTTGACAGTCAATATGTCAAGTGGAAAATTTTAGTTTAAACTTGTTGTTATATCTCTTTAGCATAAGACGTACGCTTATCTTGTGAGTCGTCAGTATTTGTTATTAAATCTTTGTAATTTCACTTCGAAGAGCGACACACATGCAGACACATACACAAACCAATTTTACATACACTTACCTAGTGAAAAAATAAGTTATGCTTAACAGATGTACCAACAAGTATAAATGGGGCAGTTTAAACTAAAATTTTCTACTTGACATATTGATTGTTAAATTGTTTATGTGATATGCTTTCCGTTGTAAAAGACTTCTGAAAGTTGAAGTCGAAATATTTGGAAAAATCAGGTAGACAGTGGATGCAAACGCCTCGTATCGCAACACAAAGAAAAGGTAACATTTACTGCCGAGATTGATTAAAAAGGTTTGGCACCTTGAGGGACATCAGCTATTTCCAAGCGCATATTTGAAACGAGTGATCCAGCCAATTTGCCGTGTTTATCAATTCTAGACAAAGCGAAATCCGAAATATTTTTGCACAAATACGACGCGGCCTATACTAAAGTACAGGAACCCAGTCTAAATATTCAAAAATATACCAGGAATAATATTTTATACAACTGGCTACGAATCACATAAGAACAGGTGGACCCGACCACACATCTAAAGAGAATCAACAACTATTGATCAGATTGGCATCAAACTGAATCGAAAACAGCTGCAGAAACAGCATTACTATCATGCTTAACGATTGCAGAATTTAAAGGTCAAGTTAACGATTTATATTGCCATCTGCTAGCCCTGCATAGCATCCAGGGAGACAAAATAAAATTCATGTAAAAAGGTGACACGAAAGACAACGTACTGAGGAAAAGCATTCATACACGCAATATCCAACAAAGCGAACGCCTGGTCAGAACTGCAAAATTAACCAGGTCTAAAATATCACTTTGAAATGCAATAGAAATGAGCCAAACTCACACATGCTTATACCCACACGCAATCTAAAATTAAAAAAAACTGTCCAACAACAATCGTATGACTGCTGCATGAAAACACAAACTGAAAATTAGACTGGTTCCTATTTGATTAATCAGATGATAACGAAGTATGGAAATAACTGAAAGATTAGAGTATGTAATTAAGTATTCTCGATATTAATCGCCATTTTCAAAAATAGACATACAATTGACTGTGATCTGATTTTCATTGTGCTTGTATATATATATATAATCTGGGTAGTGCACTACGTCGTGCTTTGTATGCAATACTCCAGAGAAATACGAGAGGAGTAACATGTATTTTGATTGTGTACTAGGTACGCAGTAGCTAGTACCAAATTGGTTCAAATATGACAAGAAGGATAAACAAATAACAGCACGGACGGATCGTATAATCTCGTGTACATTCATTTCGTGCTTACTCGCGATTCATCAGTGCGGGCCGGTATTAGGCACTTTACTCACTATGTATTTGGGTGAGGAATGTTGGATAATTGGAGGGTACGATCTTCTATACAAGTGTTTAAATCTGCAGTAGTGGAACTAACTAATGCCAACTTATTATATATAATATATAGAACGACCCTGTAAAGTGTAACACCAGTATTAGTTTAGATTATACTGACAAATGCATATACCTAATGGGCCAGATGTTTATATCAAATTCACAACCTTGATTATAGTAAATGTTATCAACACCCGCGTAACCAATGCTCGTTTAAAACCACTGTCTGTTGAGTCGGTACTTGATACCAACACTAAAATTGCCGAATAGGTACATGGTACCAACACAATGGATTTCAGGACTGAGCACCCGTTACTCTGATAAACTTATACATTCTGACCTTGATCGATATCAGTTATCACATTTCGCGGTTACCATGACATCAATCAATTAAATATATAATAGTCATATAATATATATTCAGCAATTAAGTATTACGTGTTGTGTACCTAATAACCAATTCAGATAGCACCACAATGATAATCCAAATTCAGCATGACTGAAAGGTATAATCTCATGTGCGCGTTCTTTTCGTGATTTCTGCCGACTCATTGGCAAGAGCCGGTACTACGACTTTTACCCGCTATATATTTGGTCAAGAAATGTGGACATCAAAATTATAAATATATATTTAATTGAATCATGCCGTGATTACTGCGAAATATGATAACTAAAATCGATTAAGGCCAGAGTATATTGATTTTGTGGAATAAAAGCTGTTCGGATGTAATTGTAGTTCTCAATTTTGGTACTATGTATCGATTCGGCAGCAATAATGTTGGTACCAGTTTCCGACTCGGCGACCAGTGTTGATACCAGTTTCGGACTCGAAAAGCAGTGTTTGTATGCTCCACAGGCTCGGTAATATATTATACATAGTGAGTTGGCTTTGAAGTCGCAATGTCGAAGATTTTTTTAAAGTTAACTTCATTACTGCTTTAATACACATTCGTATAGGACATTGTACTGCCATATTGTCCCTCACTTCTTGACCGAATATATGGTAGGTATGGGACGTAGTACTGGCTCGTGATGAGCCAGTAAGCACGAAACGCATGTAATATAATATATATATATATATATATATATATATATATATATATATATATATATATATATATATATATATATGAGATTGGCCTTTCATTTATGCTGACTTTGGTTTTTCCTCCTAGTCCTATTTGAACTAATTTCTGACTGGGTACGCAATACTTCATACACAATTGCGTAAATATTAGTTTTCTGGAATTTATAATGTATTATGATCCATTCATAAATGTAATGATGATACATCAAATGCGTATTGCAATAATAGGATTATCAAATTCGATACGATAGAAGTCCGAGATAACGCAATGGTATACACATTCGCTATATTAGTATAAATAGGTGATTTAAAAAAAATTTAATTGTAATCGTCTGCCATGAACCGTTCAATGAGTGTCGCTTTATTACTGAACAAGTGTTATTATTATGATGATGATATATAATTAAACTAAAACAGCGCTTGAATGACAAATAAACAGGATCAAGTGCTGGTAGTTATTAGCAATTATTAAAAATATCTAATATCTGTATCAAGCATTTGTCGCTTAGCCACAACTGCTAGTTCCGATACAAAAAGTTTCTGAATGTCGATTTTCTGTCTAATTCATGCTTAAAAGGCGCCAAGTTATTTATAATTCTAAAAGTAGCAATATCAAATTGCATCAACGATAATTATAGAGTAATTAACAATTGAACATGCACAATAATGAAACTGGTCGGTGCAATGTCAAAGTAAAGACTATTAAATTCATATATATATATATATATATATATATATATATATATATATATATATGGTGTTTCAGTTATGTACTAACAAATGTAACTTGGTTAGTCTATTTTTCCTTTAGGTGGAGCTCATATGGCATCCATTTAGACCCAAAGTTCCAACTAACCATCCCCAATCTGTCATTACTGAACAGACACCACACTACATGGGAAAGTGGTATTGAAATGAACATTTATATAATTAAACGAACATTGTTTGCGCGGGTGGTGATAACAATTATTATAATCAAGGTTGCGGTCTTGATATAAACACCTAACCCATTAATTACTTACATATGTCAGTACATGATGAGTTCCCAATAAGGACGAAACCGGTCTACTGGATGAATTGCCTTTTCTACACTACACAATTCTTAGTTTATACTAGCATATGTAAGTAATTAATGGGTCAGGTGTTTATATCAAGACCGCAACCTTAATTATAATAATTATAACTATTTACTTTTTATTGCATTCCAACTCATATATTTACGCTTATTGGACTCCTTCATTCATTCATGCATATTATGAATATACACAAGCTGCTTCTTTCATGGTCATGAGTCAGTGATACGTCGATTTCCTAGTCCCGATATGTTGCTGTTATAATTCGACCGATGGATGGAATGAGCCCGAAAGGCACAAACACTAAAGAGAATAAGCTTTGAAAGCTGTTCAGTGTTGTTATGTGTTTCATTATACCTTTTATATTTCTAAACATGCTCATGTTTGCATCTCTAGTTAACTCGGCTTCTAGTTTTTACTAGTCGATTATAGAAATTCGATCCCCAACGTCGGGTGTGTTTAGTCATATTTTTTAACAGAAAGAGCTTTTCTTCAAGTCTTCTCAACGTCTTTGGCTGTAACTTATGGACTCTTACTACATGTATGATTTAAATTTCCTAGTCAATACTGCTTTACATGCTTGGAAGGAACAATAGCTACGAATAACCTGCATTGTTTAACTGTGTTACCTAAGCTACTTTTGTAATGGACAATACATGTCTGTCACTATTTAAATCATAACCACTTATGAAGAAACTAGTGATAAAAGGTCACCACGTTAGCATCTTTTTTGAAGTCAATAATGGCGATTAGCACTTTTAACAGGCGTAATGCTTACTCTTTTGTTTTGTGTTGTGTTTAAACGTGTGCACTTTTGAGAATAAAATAATTTTATTACTTTTGATGATAATGATACTTGTGAAGATGTTCGGTATAACTGCGTGGATAATCTACCGTCAGCTGGATTTAATGATATTTTTCAATTCATCTACGTATACATGTTTAACATGATTAGCTGAATAGCATAGCTTCATTAGAAATTGTGCACGAAGCCGGTTTAAAACATTTGAGTTCTATTTGTGAAAATGTGATTCATTTACTATGTTTACAAATTGATTAAATTTAACATTCTGGTGAAACGAAGTCTACTGACAAACCGCACTTGCAGTCTTCGCTTCAATCAGTTTCTGAAAATACTAGCGAGACGTCTTCAAATATCGCACCGGATGCTTCCAATACAATTTCTTCACAATTAAAACAATCGTCCCACATGTGTTCTTCATCGGTAATTAGGAGTGAGGGGAATGACCCAGCTTGTTCACAGCCCTTCGGCAGACAAAGCGTGCCTATTCATGAAAATCCGAATGCCCGACGTCAGGTGAAAACAACGCAGTCTTCTTCCGCGCCATTCTTAAGCTTTTCCGCTGCGGTATCTGCAATAACGCACCTTCCCAGGTAATTCTTATGTACATGTGATTTTCATTTATCGAATTTAAATTAATAAGTAAACGCAATGTTAAGCGATAATTCAAAATTGAATCAGTGCACAAAGCTGATTCGATACCATTGATTTGTAGAAATATGTGTAAACGTATATGTACAAATATGTTGATTACGCAAATAGCTGTAGAATATCTAGTGCATTTAAAGCTTTTTCATTGGATTAACCTGTGATAGTTTAAGACAGTTTGAACTCCTCTTTTCGTTCTATGGAGAGAATTTTGCTTTAGACCTAAGGAGATGGATTCGCCTTTTAGCTTCCTCCAAACTATCTGGAACTCGTTTATATTGGCGTTATTTGAGACGACACTTATTCACGACAAACGCTGAATCAGCGTTATCTATAGAACAAATTTGAATTTTTACTTTAATCAAGGTTGCAATCTTGATATAAACACCTGACCTATTATGTACATTTTTCAGTATAAAATAAGCATTGTGTAGTGCGGAAAAGGCAATTTATCAGTAGAGCAGTTTAGTCTTTATTGGGGACCCAACACGTACTTTCGAAAATTTTCTGCGGACAGGGTTCGAACACTGCACAATGTTTAGTTTATACTGACAACTGTATGTACATAATGGGTCAGGTGTTTATATCAAGATCGCAACCTTGGTTAAAGCAATTGTTATCAACGCCCGCGCAACCAATATTCGTTTAATTATATAAATTTGCGAACGGTTTGTAATCAGTTTTTACTCACTTGGGTTATGATAGTGCTACTGATTTGACAGGCCAAAGTGTCCCGGCCATTGTGTCGAAAATTAGTATTCAGTCCAAATAAATAAAAAAGTTTTTTTATTATATGTCGATAATTTGCGCGCTTTAAAATCTTTCCGTGGCTTGAAAACACAAATACTCCCATTTTATGTAAACCTGTCAGCTACGTTCATACTTTCACTCTGCAATCGCTGGGTTGGAGTCAGTGGTGGGTGATCGTGTATAAGTTTCTTACAATTAGAGGGTGCGAATTTCATACGAAAAAAAGTGGCTGGACCATAATCTCTTTTAGAATATTAATACAATATCATCTGCATAGTCAAGATCGACTAATCTACCGCCTAATAGCATCTGCTACAAAATGAAGCAAAATATGGAAAGTGAATAACCTTGATGATAGTAATGTTGTGTGCTAATTTATCATAGATATTAACGGATCAGATGTTTTGGTGTAGTGTGCGCGTATAATAATTACAAATTTAGTGGACGAAACACTTTTCGACGGAATATCGAATGTAACATCGCCATCCATTTTGTCAAATGCGCCCTTGAAGTGTCGAAAGACGGCTATTTTTGGACAGCGATATACTTTACACTATAAAAGAACTTTCCTTAGGGCAGAAACTTTATTTATACAACCTTCTCCTGACCAGAAGCCGGCTTGTTTTTCTCTAACATATGATTCACACGAAACTCTAAGACGACATAAGATAATTAAAAGAAATAACTGATAAGACTGTAGTAAATCTTGTACCATGTTGAATATTTGAATCTTAGTAGACTCACTCCAAACAAGCGGCAAGGTTTCATTTGATATACTACGAAATGGTTAGTCAATTTTCTAGAAATTATATCGTCACACTTCTTAAATAAGCTCGGTTTCAAATAATCGGTGCTTGCATTTTGCGTCATTTAATAGTAGATACCATTCAACATACACCGTATTTGTCGCATCTAAAATAGCGTTATTGTTAAATTGAGCAGAGGAAAGTGAAGGAAAAGAAGGAGAATGGGAAATGCGGGTGTCTGTAATATCCTGATGTCGCTCAGCAGATTGGGCGACCATTTTTATTCTGCGCGACTGGCGATTCTGTATGTATTTATTATGGTTCGTATCGTTCATAGTTATATGTGGACTCTAAAATAACTAGGTAATTTAGATATTTCGTATTCAGAGTTTAACTTCTCGTAGATTGTCTGCCAATCAAGGCTGTTGAGCACTATCTGCCCAGATGTCAGTGGCCTAAATTTCCTTAAGCAGTCGAAACCTCTTCGCCTCTGGTAAGCTTGATCTCCTTCCATCACTACCCTTTTAACACTAAGTGCTACTGCGTAGTTATACCAAAATCGAGTCTTCACATGAAACGGGATGATGGCAGCCCCATTAGATTCGGCAACGTACATGCTACTCTTCCCGAGCTAACTAGCTATTGCCCGCCAATCGTCAAAATGGAAATTTTTGTGGATACGGGCCATGCATGTATACATGAATACACACAAATAAATAATTACATACGCACTACATAACTAAAAGCATACATACATATAGGCATGTATACATTCAAACATGCATACAAACGCATACATGCATACATGCATACAATGCATACATGCATACATGCATACATGCATACATGCATACATGCATACATGCATACATGCATACATACATACATGCATACAAACAAACATACATACATACACACATACACACATACATACATGCATACATACATACATACATACATACATACATACATACATACATACATACATACATACATACATACATACATACATACATACATACATACATACATACATACATACATACATACATACATACATACATACATACATACACACATATATGCATACATACCTGTATACATGTATACATTTAGACATAAGTTCATACATAAATATATTTATGCATGCAAACTTGCATATACCCACCAAATTATTTGTATTCTTAATTCCTTTCTCGATGGTAGCGTCATTCTCGGATGACGGGTACTATCAAGAAGGAGTATCTGTGTTTCTTAAGGCAACAAAATGTGTTTGCACATTTCCTTTTTAGTTGAAACAAAAGCAGTAGTAAAATGTAATGCTTATAATTAAGAGGCCGGGTAATCAAAGAAAAGTTAAAAATGCATAACGTAGAAATAATAGTTGAAAGTTTAATACTGTTTGTTGCGAAGATCTAATATATACGTCAGTGTGTATTAGGTGTTGCGAACCTAGTAACAAATTAGTTCAGTTGTGACCAGAAGGATAAACCAAAGGCAGCATGAACGGAAAGTATAATCTCCTGCACATTCGTTTCGTGCTTACTGGCGACTCATCAGTAGGATTCTTCACCCAAATATATAGTGGTTAAAGGGCGTAATACCGGCTCCTACTGATGAATCGCCAGTAAGCACGAAACGAATGTGCATAAGATTATACTTTCCGTTCATGCTGACTTTGGTTTATCCTTCTCGTCACAACTGAACTAATTTTTTACTAAGTTCGCAACACCTAATACATGCTTGCATATATATTAGTTCTCTGCAACAAACAGTATTTAACTGTTATATATTGAATTGAATTATGTCATGCTTACCACGAAATGTGATAACTGATATCGATCAAGGCCAGAGTATATGGATTTACTGGATTAACAGGTTTTCAGAAATTGTTGTAATTCTCAATTTCGCTGAACTACAGCATAAATTAATATCCATCATGTTGGTACTATCTACCGACTCGGAAACCATAGTGTTAGTACCATGTACCTTTTCGGTACAATAATGTTGGAATCGGTTACTAAAACAATAGCCATAGTGTTTGTATCCTTTACAGGCTCGGTATATATATTATATTGTGTGAGTTAGCGTTGAAGTCGCATTGTCGTAGATTATATGATGTTAGCTTCATTATTGCAGGTTTACACATTCGTCTAGGAGATTGTACCGTCCTATTATCCCACATTCCTCACCAAAATATACAGTGGTTAAAGGGCGTAATACCGGCTTCTATTGATGAGTCGCCAGTAAGCACAAAACGAATGTGCCTGAGATTATACTTTCCGTTCATGCTGCCTTTGGTTTATCATTCTGGTCACAACTGAACTAATTTGTTACTAGGTTCGCAACACCTAATACATACTTGAATAGTTGAAAGGTACTTCTTTTTGTTGTTCTTTTGAAATAAAACTTTGTATGTTTGTGCTCATATTTTTAAACAAACTAACAGATCTTCATAGATAGCATTTTTTACCAATTATAGAATGTTTGATTATCTTATCTGTTAATATCACTTTTAACAAATGTTGTTTCCTATCATTGGCAGTTTACGTGATTCTGTTTCAACTGCTGATGTATTTATTATATTCTTGCTATAATTTGTTTCAGTAGATGATATTTATAATCTGGGAAAATTTTGCATTAGCATTGCGCGATACGTCTGCATGCCTCCTAATTGATAGTATGGATGGCTAAAAAATCATTAATTACGCGGTTAGAGACGACAATTCTTCAAGTCAAGCTTGCGAGCTTGAAATAAACACGTCCCATGGTATCGGACCAATCATACAACATAGCAAAACTGCTATCAGTCAATGAATTATGGTTCAATTGTATAGTCTATGTGATGGGGTCTCACTTGTCCCTTCCTTTTGGAGCCTTCCAGCAGCTGCTTATCTGAAAATGACGCTGGAACTAGATTTTAAGACATATTTTTTCCGAATTTTCGGGACTTCATTTCCAGTCCCATCTTCAGGGTGGACACCATACTCACAGGAAATAAACAACTTGTGCCAATTGTCCATCCCCTCCTCAACGTGGTACGACGGTGTCAACCATGTCTCGATGGCCGATCGTACATGGGCTAACGGGGCTATGGCGGTGGCGTCACCAGGGCGTGGTGGATTTCCGACCGGCAATCGGATCTCCTATAAAATACCTCATGAGCCCGACGACGGCACCATGACTCGGCGTGTGTTCCCCGCCACAAAAGGGTTCAACTGCCACAGGATAACATGGACTCCTGGACAGTACCCCGTACTTCCGAATGGCGAATGAGCTCTCAATAGCCACCGGCAACCATGTAACTTACTGCTGCCTTGCAGACTGCACTTGGATGTGCAAAGGCTAGAGGTGCGTCCTCGATCAAAAAGCCGAGTGGTGAGGGGACACCACTTGTACCAAATTCCCAAGAAACTCCATGAAATGTCACTGGAGCCGGCTTATCCTCCAAAAGGAGTCAGCCACAGTAAAGTAAAGTAAAGTAAATTGTAGTATCCTCATTCAAGATAAATCTATTTATATTTATTTTAATTCCTAAAGTACTTTCTTATTGTCTGCCCTAATATCCGGTCTCCATGCCCATTTTCTCAGGCTCAAATGTATACACAGATTTATCCATGTCACTCCCACCCCACGCACACAACAACCTATAAACACATATGTGTACTTTACTAAAGTGACATTTATAGTATAACTATAGGCAAACCCTACGGATTGACATACACGCCTATCCATGATGTCTCGATTTTTTTAATTGCTGTTCCAGACTTGTAGAAGGATTTAAAATTTTAAATTATTATTCATATTGCAGTAATCCTCAAATTCCCGGTTTATCTAATCTCATCCTGTTTGCAATAGGTTATAGAAAGAGAGAGAGGTTAATAAAACTGTTGAAAGTTTATAGTATTACTCTATCGTCAGGACAAGACCGAACACTAACGATTCGTATCTCAACCAGATACACATTTATACTCATATCCTGTATAATTTTCATTTAAATATGTGTCCAAACCATATACATACGTATGTATATATAAAAATTACATGTAATCAACAAGATGGGTTCGTACGAATAACTTTTTGTATATAATGTATTAGCAATATTTTTATTTAAACTTTATTATTTACTTATATTTATTTTTACCCACATCTTATATACCTTTCCATTTATATATACATCTACACGCTATATCTTATGCATATATAGATAAAAATATAAGCAACTGTGTGGGTTCTTCTCACATTTTTTATACTTATCTATATATCCATCATATATATTTCTAATTAGGAAGAAAAAAACAATAACAAAGTGAATAAAGTTCATTTATTTCGAGAATACTAAACTTCACTTTACAAACTGTCATTCACAGACACACACACATATATATGTATAGTATATATATATATATATATATATATATATATATATATATATATATATACACGTGTATACACCACATATATGAATATCATACAAGCAACACTGAGTCCAACAACGGATAAATTATTTCTCCCAAAACTTATTTCTTAATATTTAAATAAAAGATACCTTAGAAATTAAAATAAATATAAATAGATTTGTCTTCAATGAGGATACCACAATTTCCACAAGTTGTTTTTATTCCTGCGAGTACGGTGCCAACCCTGAAGATGGGACTGGAAATGAAGTCCGAAAGTTCGGAAAAATATGTCGGAATATCTGGTTTCAACGTCATTTTCAAATAATCAGCTGATGGAAGGCTCCAAAAGGAAGGGACAAGTGAGAACCTATCTATCAAGGCCAAAAAATCGGTGCACCTGAAAATTTGTAGGATTCAAGATTTTCCAGACCTAAGAGTGCTTATAAGGCTTCAAAGTAGCTGATTAGAATGAAAAATAAAGAAGACTTGCTTAGTATAGGTAATACAATTAAGCTATCATTGATAGGAAAACTATCGTCAGTCACACATACTGACGATTGTTTTACTATTTTGTTCGACGATTTGTTAAATACAACGGGATTGGTGTTTTCTTCAAGCTCGCAAACTTGATTTAAAAACTTGCAGAGTATGTCTTTCTTCAATACATGTTTCTCTTAAATTTATCACCATTTCTAATCAATCTAACATCTGCAGCTGGTGATACTTTACTTTTTCTCTCTTTCTAAAGTGAAATTTTATTCCCGCATCTGATTTGCTAATGGAATGAATTTCTCCAGTACATCATTTGCACAATGAAAAAAATACAAGCAAAGTATTTAGCATAAATTAACCATTTCAAAGATGTATTTTTAGTGTTATCTAGAAAATGTACAGAAACACATTATCCACGCGGCTGTCAATAGTTATCTCATAGAAACAACTTAAATTATATTTAAGACAGATTAAAGGTGTGAGGGGACACTACTTGTACCAAATTCCCAAGAAACTCCATGAAATTGGAGCCGGCTTATCCTCCAAAAGGAGTCAGCCGCAGTAAATTAAAGTAAAGGTGTGTCTGTGTTTGGAAAGAGGCAACGAAGTTGTTCTCTTTAGTACCTAATCTGATTCATCTTCATCATGCGCATATTTTATATTCAAAGCAGTATTTGCTGGTGCTTAAAGGGTTTTGCGAAAAGCTTCGGTTGATTAGGCAAAACCGTCTTAGCCACATCTTAAATGCTTTATGCGGGAGACAGGTCTCTGTTTATGTTTAATGTTGTGCTACGATAATTACTCTGTAATGTAATTTTTATCGAAGAGCTTTTATTTTGTATGTTGATCGAACTTGCACGTGATTGTGTGATTCAATCTCTATACAACTAATAATGTTTTGTTGTAGCTTGAGTAAAACGCTTAAATAGTTGCTTGGTAGCAAGCAGTCTGAAGCAAAAAGGTACCAAAAACAATCGAGATGAGCCTTCGTTCGAAATTAACTTTATAGCGACTAATACTATACTTAATTAAAGCATTTTTGATGTAACGCAGTATATCATTGTTTATTATTTATTGATTTTTTCATGAAATAAATCTAACACGCAATTCAGTTATCACGTGTTAATTGACAAAAAATCTTATTCTATCGTCATGTATTATAAACGTTGACCCATTAAAATAATTATATTCTTGTGTTAAAAGTATGCACAAGCCACTGATATACGTTGTAATCATAAATAGTTTTTTTGGAATTTATCAAACGAACTGTTATACGCTTGCTATCCACGAGATTTGAGTGTGAAGGAAACTATTAATCGATTTTCGATAATTACTTTTTTAAGCAGTCAGTGATTGCGCGGGTTGTGTTAACATTTCTTTAAATCAAGTTTGTGAGCCTGAAATAAACACCAATCCCATTGCGTTTTACCAGTCGCCGAACAACATAGCAAAGCTACCCGGAGTTTTGCTGTGTTGTTCGACGACTGGTTAAATACGATGGGATTGGTGTTTACTTCAAGCTCGCAAACTTGATTAAAAGAACTAATTGCTTTATTATTACCATTTTTCCGTGATAATGGATTTTAGCCTACTATTGCTCCGCGCTCTCACTATGGACTGCTTGCGCATAGGTTTTATCTAGCTAATGCAAGAAGCAGAGTATTCGTGTGCGTGAATAATATTATCGCGATCTTGAAATAGGTTTGGATGATGCTAGGTGTTTGGAAGACTCATCTCCGTTTTTGCATGCGTTTGTGTTTGGGAAAGACAGTGAAAAAAGAAAGCGATTTCCATTATTTAGCATAGCGACAATGGGGACAAATATCCTTGCCGTATATCTCGAAATTCCGCTTCTTCTTTACAGCTCTGTGGTTTAATAGGATTCGATTTTTTTGTGCGACGAATGGCGGTCGTTTGAGTTCTACTTTCCACTGAGCAGGTGGTCGGTTTTAGGCTCTCCCTTTTTTATTATCACACGAGGTGTAGGCTTGGATGTCCACCAAGCGGTTAGTCCTGTTGGGTATTATAAATTTGATACTAGGTAGAAATATATTAAATTAGCACACAAGAGGAGTAAAACAGTTGTACAAGAACAAAGTATTTAAATTTAGAAAGTGTTTAGGCGATCACGGCAAATTTATCAGTGGAGTGATACTACTTTTAGAAATTTTTTTTTAAAATCAAACTTGCGAGTTTCAAATAAACATCAATCTAATTGTATCTAACAAGTCGCACAATAAGAATGGCGCTTATCTCAAGCTCGAAAACCTGATTCGTTTTCTTCACCCGTGCAATAAACGATAGTTTAACATCAATGCACCTTTAAAAGGTTTAATTATCTTATTTTTTGATTAATTTATTCTACAGGAGTAATTTGATCTTCTATTTTTTTAACTTGTAATCACGTACGTACGCCTATGGCGTTTAATAAATGATTTTCTTAATGATCTCCGTTAACTATCACTATTTTCTATTCGATATTATATCCTCCAGCATTGGGTTCAAAGATTTTGAAAGATTGTTCGTCAAGGTGTTTCTTAATTACATCTCAAGTAATTCTCTGCATAATCAAGCAATGCGTTTTCGATTTAATATAGAGATCCTTTGGCATTTTTAATGACTTATAGTGTTGTCAGTCTCTACTCATTGACAAGCTGGATTGTATCTATTTATATAGCAATATTTTTATACAATTTTACGTTAATCTTTTCCAACTTTCAGTTTACAATGCGACTCTAAACGAAATGGTCGTAGATTCGATTAGCTTTGGTAATATTGGCTAATACAAATAGATAGATATGTTGAGAGATGAGTTAAATTATGATGGGGGGATTTACTTCTATTTATGCTTTCAGTATACACAAGACACAGCGTGAGATAGAAAATGCAATTTATCTAATAGCCTAATTCCATTCCTATTGGACAATGATCAATTAGTTGAAAAAATTGCTGTGGTCGGGATTTGAATCTGAGTTCATTTAGTCAAAATTCTTGAAACTACGCCACCGTAGCCGTGGAATACAACCCAATTTTTTGTTATGTACCAACTTATGTTTTCAGTAAGTCTTTCCTCCATGTAGATCCTAACCGGTATCGCTGTCTACATAACTTTTCAATTAGCCATTTCCGATTTTTCTTTGAAATAGCCATCATGTCGCCTGGGGAAGTAATATTGAACTATGGTTTAGTAACGATTTGATTAGATGTATGTTTTCAGTTATAAATAAACAGTGTGAGATATAAAATGTAATATATTAAGTATATCAGTTTTGTCCTTATTGTGCATTCGTGAATATGTCTTCAGAATTGGCGGGTGTAGGGGATGAGCATGCAAGATTGGAATGCAGCCTGTTTCAAATCCCGACCGCAGCAATTCTGGCAAAATAAGTAATTGTTAAATAACAAATCAAGTTTGCCTAAAATCGCACACAAACATATTTTTGCAGATCATGCCGAAATTTCTCATATGGGAAACCTAGCAATTTTTTCTCCTTCTATGCCAATTTAGCCATATTGTGGCTTAAATAGTCCACGAATTAATTAAATAGAAATACACAAAATATATAAATACAATCCATAGTTAAAATATAAAATCCTAATTAAACAGTTAAAAAGTTTGTACCACCTGTGAGCTAAAATAAAATACAAAACTATACATTAGTCCAGTAGTTCACAGAAATTTTACTAATTTTTTTCCAACGATAATTGCCACTTGGAAATTTTATAAATAAACAAAAGCACACATAGTATAAACCTATATCCCAAAATTCAAACAGGACACAGAATTGAGCAGATTGTAACGCAATAAATTCTTAATTTATGACCTAAAGCTAAAAAATTATACACATTTGCTATTAAAATTTAACCAGATGAACACAACTAAACAGTTTCTTACTCGATTACGGTGTTGGTTGTTCTTGTAGATCATGAATTTGTTAAATTAAGGCCACATTAACATACATTGCAATATGATGATTTAACCAAGAAATCAGTGGTCCGCGTCACTATCCAAATAACTAAATTACGAATAAGTTTGAACTCTAGGAGTACTGTAACTTATTGTAAATTTTATTTCCGATGAACATCTAAGCTAATGCATCTTGCTTTCGCTTCTATTTACCAATCTTCCGCTCCTCTGCGGTTCCAGTCTTGTCGCCTTCTGTATTATAGTCACATATACCAGTTTATCTGCAACATTCACGTTTCCACTTGGCATGGCGTCTGTCTTATAATTACATCTCGGTTGTAGCTCGTTGAACTTTTAGATTGAAAGCAATAGGAAGAGGATCCGTTTGAAAGAAAAGATGAACAAGTTTATAAATCAGTATACGTATGTAAATTGCCTGCATTACACACTTTCGGTGGCGTAGGGAATGAGTTGCAAGACATATCCAAGTGCATCCTGATTCCAATCCTGACCGAGGTAATTCAGGTAACTACCTGATGAGTGCTTAATAAGTACGAAATCGGTCTAGTCGATGAATTGCATCTTCTGTAGTATACAATATTTAGTTTTTACCGTTATACTATGCATCTATGCATGCGTGTTTACTTTTATTTATGCTGACAAAAATTCATAAAGAAAATGATAAAATATAGAGAGAGCAAAATAGACTGGTAATACATTAATAAACGCCTTAAAATGTGTAATAACGTTTATTTTATTTGACATATATTGTTTGTCATTTTTCCCAGGTGTATAACGTTCTTCTGAGTAAATGTGTCTGTAATTTAGTGTATTTTTTGCAAACTATTTAGAAAAGCGTTGTTTCTGTCAGTATTAGTTTAATTTACCAGTTTTCCCAAATCGTCCTCCTGTGTGTAAGAAATAGAAACATATTTTCTTTTATTTTGCAGTCTTGGCAAAAAATAAATCTAGCAATTGCATATTTCGGTAATATTAAATTTATTTTAAGACGAACTATGGCGTGTTCTTGTATGCAACTATTCTTAATTGGGGTTTCAAACATCCTGTCCCTGAATCCATATAAAATTGCGTGTTTTAATCGTGAATTTGCAGATGTATTGGAATTGGTATACTTTTGATTACTTTTATCTCATGAAAGCGATTTTTTGTTGTTTTTACGCTTTATCGATTAACGTGAAAGGAATGGATCTTCTATCAGCGTGAGTTACGTAACTCTTTCCTCGCTTTCTCTGTTTACTCTTCTTAAATTTAAACTATTTCGCCATATTTATGGAAAATATTAAATTATAAAGAATCGAAGATTATTTAAGTTCGGTGTACTTTCAGTTGCCTTTTTTAGTCCTCTTATGCTACCTTAAACCCAGGATAGTTTATTAACTAGGAGCTCTGGCATTGCGTACTAGTATTCTATCGTTGACGAGCTGTACATGCTTATTATTTACAGTACTTCGTTTCCAGAGTCCATAGTTGCTTTGCGTACACAAAAATGTTCCTCATTCTGGTTTAAACTGGAGAAACAAGATATTTATCCTGTCTTAATTGCGAGTGTGATCCAGCTGGATTTGGTTTATTTTTAATCGTTTCTGGCAGTAAATCCCTTACTTGATTAATGAGTTAAAAATAACACTTTTACTCTAGGCTAGGCTTTTTGTAGTTTACCTCGTCCTATCTTGAAAAATCCGCTAATGAAAAGTATGACACCTTTTAATGTTATCAGATTTGGCCTCTGATTTTGATTGTCGTTTGGAAATTCTTGTAATTACCATTGATTTTGACGCCAATTTGGTTAACGTTTGCGCAGAAAACGGAGCTGTAGGTAGAAGGATGTTTCCCTTAAATAGTTATTACGACACTGTCGACAATATATTTTTATTCGGTGTGAGTATGTAAACCATGCGGATGTGATAGTGACTTCACCGTTCTCAGATCAATTAATTTTTGTTAAACAGAGCGCTGTGCCTGTTCTATCAGGGAATACGACTCGTATTTTAGCCCGTAGAATATGATTGGAATTCCGCCTTATGCGGCCGCCTGTACGAATATCCGTGCACTAAAATGTGGATAAAATTTGCAGCATAACTTCAGGTACGCCAATTCGTCCACCGGGTCACCAGTGACTATGGCCGGCAACGTATCAAAAGATATGACAGAAAATAACGATGAAATTTACGTTAACTCAGTAGCTCACAGTAAAAAAATTCTGCATAATATCTATGTGATTAGAATCAATAAGCACACAAAATATATACACATTAAAAATCTATACAGGCAAGCAATTGACTGTGGGCGTTTCAAATATCCATGATAATGACTACCAGTATATCAGTCAGCCACGCATCGGAATATACATACAATGAATTAGCCAGACAGTCAAATCTTTCCAACTGCATTATTACAATCACCACATCCAATATCGTCAGCAGAACTATCATCCTTATCTTATTCATTAGCAGCACCACCAACAACATCGTAATTATCTCCATTGAAACAAACAACATCACCAACAATACAATCAGCATCAAAATCATCATCATCATAGTCACTAGCAGCAGCACCTACTCGAGCTAAATTATCCTCATCGCAGCAACCACTGTGACCAGCATCACAACCAACACTTTTATCATAAATAGGATGGGAATTCTTGAGCAAGCCTTGACTTATTTTCCGATTAATAAACTTGAGCACTTGCTTTTCGTGTCTCCTAAAACCGATGCTCTTCAGCACGTGGAAAATGCTGCGACACTGGGAGAAACACGAATCCTAGCAATTATTTTTCTGTCAGCCACTCTGTGGACGAGTACTGAGACTGACTTAAAGTTGATAACGAATTTGAAGCAACATCATTGTGTAATCTCATTGAATTGGAGGCACAGACCCGAAATATTAGGAGCGTGCATTCTGCAAAAGGAAAAAACAGCGGCTCCTGTCACTGAAACTCAATTCGTCAAACACTCATAATTCTCATCTTGCTAAATAATCCACACAGTGTGCTTTGTCAAGAAGTGACTCGCGATCTTACTATGAGAACATTTTGCCAGTAATTTTTGCATTTGATTAGATGCTTTGTTGCACCATATTGTTGAGTATCATTATCGACGCGGTCATTAATGAGGTTTCTTAAACCTTCACTTGAGTAGATATTGGTTGCGATGGTTGTAAACACTCTGACGATGCGATTTTGCAAGCAGAAACATAAGACAAGCCCCAGAGTTTTAGCTGTGCCCAGAAATTGTTCTTCCGGTATGATATAATTCCACATATTTTTAAACCGATCTTAGTGGCCAATTTACAGTGCTAACATCATTTGTCTTGACGGAAACTCTGCTGACCGTCGCCAATGAGCTTATATATTTGTTATCACTGGTACCACTAGACGAATCGGTCGAGATTATCACATTTATTATCCTTGATGCAGCTGTTTCTGTCAGATTGTGATATAAAATGCACACCTTTCTTTGTACGACGTTAAAATACCGCAAGTCTCGTGTTCCTCATCCAAACACATATTGGGCCTAGGGTGTAATACCGGTTCCTACTGATAAGTCGCCAGTAAGCACAAAACGACTGTGCTCATGGGGTTATACCTGTTCTGTTCATGCTGTTTTTGGTTTATCCTTCTGGTTACAACTGAACTAATTTGTTATAAGGTTCGCAACACCTAATATTATCAATTGGTATTATATATATATATATATATATATATATATATATATATATATATATATATATATATATATATTAGCTCTCCGCAACAAGCATTATCTAGCCCAGCATATTATCGGTCGTTATTCAAAAGACATAGGTGCCCGAATATGGTTGCCACCGGATAGTAAGCACTGTGAATCGATGTATTCACTAGATGTCCTTTAGGTCAGTGTCATTTGACCGTCAGGAGGCATTAATCTTAAAATTTACGAACTGACTAGTTCTAATCTATCGCTCTTTTCTATTTGCCTACTATCGTCGTCATGCCTCGCAAAGAAACGCCGTATTTGTTCATTCTGACTTTGGAAGATGCCTATAGTTCTACATTGACTTATATATTAATACGCTCGCCATGCCTAACACAATATGCTAATTCAAGCTGAATTCCCCTTTTTTTAATTATCTATCTTTTCGTTTTATTGATATTTTTACTTTTTTGGAAAAAATATTTTGCATAGCTGAGTATTATTTGTGAGATTTTTCAGGTAAAGTGTAATATGCGACCGTAAACTCTTTACACGTCAATTTTCACGTTTAACCTTTTAAACCTTTGTGAACTTGGTTGCAAAAAATATGAAATTTGTAGTAAAATTTACATAACCACGAGAGGCAGTGAGGTAAGTGAACACACAAGTCTTAATTATGCATATGAGTCTGTTCGAGCGCCGCAATTTTGTGTGAACGTATATGCTGTTTTGCTTGTTTGATCAGACTCCACTTAGTTAATCCATGACACACAAAAGATTAATGTTTTGTTTATTTTGCATTAAAAAGATAGTTGTAGAGAGCTGTCCTATGATGAAATTGTTGGTCGTGATGCTGTCGGTAGTGGTTGTTGTGATGAAGTCAATTTAGCTGGAGTAGATGGTGATACTGATGACTATGATGGGGATGATGGTGATGCTGATGACTGTGATGGTGATGCTAATATTATTGGTAGTAGTAATGATTATGAGGATGGTGATTGTTGCAATGGGGGTAATTACGATGGTGGTGTTGGTGCTGCTGCTGATGACCATGATTGGAGTTATGGTTATGTTGATGGGATTGGTGGTGTTGATTGTAGTAGTGTAGCTAGAAAGAATTGACTATCTGGATGAATCAGTGTATAGTTGTTCAGATGTTTAACTGATTGGCATACAGGTAATCCATTGCATGTAAATTTGGAACGCCTATAAACAATTGTTTGCCTATTTAGCTTTTGCTTTAGTATACATTTTGTGTACTTGCTGAATCGAATCATATAGAAAATATTCAATAAGCTACTTAGTTTATGTAAATGTCTGCTTTATTTTGACTGTCCACGTTATAAGCGATATGAAGTGGTAATTTGGACTTCATATTTAAACTTCCTATTATAGGCATGTAGTATGTACTTTTTGTTACTTGCTTCTTCGATTACTAGGTCACCTAGAATGGCGTAGAAAGAGTGAGTAGCCTGGAGACTCTTTGTTATTTTCTTCTTTGTTCACTTCTGCAAACGTGAACGATAGGATGCTGTGTTGCATCAACAGATGAAGACCCTCGTTTTTCATGGAATTTGAGCATAAATTGCAGAAGGGCGTGGTGTCTAGGCACGGCTTTTGCCAGTTACCTATCTTGAAAATTGTGTAAACAAGAAATTGATAGGCGTTCTACTTTGAGTTAATTTCATGTTTTTTTATAAAGATTTCGTATTGTAGCCTCCAAAACATTATTGTTGACTTCTTCTGAGAAACACGAGCAGTCGTAGACGGCAATGTGCACACAGTATAAAAGTTAGATTATGAAGGCGTGCCGGCTGTGGGATGATGTATCAATTTAGAATGGTTCAACTGGCGTTGGCCATTATAGTGATATTGTTAATGAGAAGATCGATTTCGTTATTGCTGCTGCTGATGATCATGATGGTGATGTTGATTATAATTTTGGTCTCGGTGGTATTGTGAATGACTATGAAGATGTTAATGGTAATAGTGCTGATAATGATAATGATCTTAATTCTAATTATAACGATAGTGTTAACGGGTATGGTGTTGTTACTGATGATATTGATGTTGACGATAATTAGGATCACAGTAATGATACTTAAATCCATAGATAAACGAAATCCTATGCCTGCTGCATTGATTGTTTTGGAAGAGCATGTCAGTAAGGCAGAATTAACCAGGCCTTTGTACTGGACTCTGTTTTCCATTACACTACCTTCGATCTTCACCCATTTAGATGTCTCGTGGCTAGTGATGGTATGTTGCGGCGTTATCAAGTGATAAATGTCGCGAATAGTAGTGGCCGATCACGAGGTGACTGGTCTACACCTTCGGCAGTTTAGGCTATCTGTCGTAGTTGCCTCATTAATATGGTGAGCAGGATATTTACGTGTCCTTCTCAAACAAGAACATCAGCAAAATAAGTGTTTCATATCAAGGTTTGATGGTGATTCTAAATATAAATGAGGAAAAATGGAACTGGTCAGTTTGTAAATCTCTTCCCTAATTAAAACCCACAGCCCTGGCACGAGTTGCTATAATTGATTATCTTTCCAGTCTCCACACTGGAAAAAGGTAACGGAAGTATAATTATCTTGAAGAACTTTAACTGGGTGTTTAGTGATATATACATGCGATTCCTGTGTTGTTTGCACACTGCAAAAGTCAGCTGCAGTGATGCTAATACTTTTTTAAATTCTTGGCGAATTCTGATCCGTCCGGTGTCACCGGGGATCCTAGGTAGACTAATTTATATGTGACTCTTCGTAGAGTTACGTTCACTACGATATTATGTTTCGGATTAAATTTTGTCATTACGGCTCTGTTAGAGCGTTTAGCTTCAAAGTGTACTGACAGCAAACTCTTTGCCCAGATGAAAAACTAGGGTTCTATCTCCTCTCAGTTTAACAGCAACTTCCGTGTTTTGAATAACATTGGCGTTAGTAGAGGTGAAATCAAGATAAAGGTTTTGTCGCCGAAGTCAATATGTGGCTTGTGTAGGCTTTTTGTCAGTGTTCCATATTCTATTTATTACGCTAACGGCTGTAGTTTCAGGTGACCCAGTTTGAGCGTATATGAAAAAGTTATTACTGGCAGTTGTATCTACTCTCAGTGCATACGTAATACATAATTGCATAAACTAGTAACTGTTTGTGTTTGTACGCACGTTTCCAGAATGCAAGTTTCCTGTATCCTTTCCTCGTGTGTTATGTGTACTTATTCCAACTTTATCACACTTAGTTCAGTTGTGACCAGAAGGATAAACCAAAGACAGCATGAACGGAAAGTATAATCTCATGCACATTCGTTTCGTGCTTACTGGCGACTCATCAGTAGGAGCCGGTATTACGCCCTTTAACCACTATATATTTGGTAGAAGAATGTGGAATAATAGGACGGTACAATCTCCTAGACGAATGTGTAAACCTGTAATAGTGAAGCTAACATAATCTGAAGTCAACGACAATACGACTTCAATGCTAACTCACACTATATAATATATATACCGAGTCTGTAAAGGATACTAACACTATGGCCATTGTGTTAGTAACTGATACCTTTTTTGAAATCGATGAGTACCGGATACTAACACTATGGTTTCCGAGTCGGTACATGATACCAACCTGATGGATATAAATTTATGCTAAAGTTCACCCAAATTGAGAATTACAACAATTTCCGAACACCTGTTACTCCAGTTAAACCATACACTCTGGCCTTCATCGATATCAGTTATCACATTTCGCGGTAAGCATGACATCATTCAATTCAATATATTACAGTTAAATACTGTTTGTTGCGAAGAACTAATATATGCAAGTATGTATTAGGTTTTGCGAACCTAGTAACAAATTAGTTCAGTTGTGACCAGAAGGATAAACCAAAGGCAGCATGAACGAAAGTATAATCTCATGCACATTCGTTTCGTGCTTACTGGTGACTCATCAGTAGGAGCCGGTATTACGCCCTTTAACCACTATATATTTGGGTGAAGAATGTGGAATAATAGGACGGTACAATCTCCTAGACGAATGTGTAAACCTGTAATAGAGAAGCTAACATAATCTTAAGTCAACGACAATACGACTTCAATGCTAACTCACACTATATAATATATATACCGAGTCTGTAAAGGATATATTGGTTAAAGGGCGTAATACCGGCTCCTACTGATGAGTCGCCAGTAAGCACGAAACGAATGTGCATGAGATTATACTTTCCGTTCATGATGTCTTTGGTTTATCCTTCTGTTCACAACTGAACTAATTTGTTACTAGGTTCGCAAAACCTAATACATACCTGCATATATATTAGTTCTTCGCAACAAACAGTATTTGACTGTATATATTGAATTGAATGATGTCAGCTACCGCGAAACATGATAACGATATCGATGAAATAGCATGAGTAACTAGTATTCGAAATTGTTGTAATCTCAATTTGATGACTTTAGCATAAATTATCCATCAGGCGGTATCGACTACCATTCGGAAATATGTTAGTTGACCATCAGAGCTAAGGTACCAATGGCCATAGATGACCATTTACAGCTCGGTCAGCTCATAGTGGTAGCATTAATCGTGTCATTGACTTCAATTATGATAGCTCTGATATACATTCGTCTAGGAGATTTACCGTCCTATTATTCCACATTCTTCTACCAAATATATAGTGGTTAAAGGGCGTAATACCGGCTCCTACTGATGAGTCGCCAGTAAGCACGAAACGAATGTGCATGAGATTATACTTTCCGTTCATGCTGTCTTGGTTTATCCTTCTGGTCACAACTGAACTAATTTGATACTAGGTTCGCAAAACCTAATACATACCTGCATATATATTAGTTCTTCGCAACAAACAGTATTTGACTGTAATTTATCACACTTGTTTTCAAAAAAGTAATTATATAAAATGCCAGATTTTGCTGTCAAGTTAAGATCTGGCTAAAAGAACATAGCCTTTTCAAATTTTTTCTACATAACTGCTTTTTAATAAAAGTTTACCTCCACGCATGGTTTATTTCTCAATTATAATTACGAAAGATATACAATTGGGTTTTTTGAAGAAATTCTCTCACTCAGCGAAACTCTTATTAAATAAGCCAATAATGTAGCGTTATAACATTGAATGAGTATGTGACAATCCGGTTTAAAACAGTTCGCCATTCGCGCATTGTTTTCTATGTAATATTTTTTGTGACGTAACAACTTTTCTATAATGATCATCAATTTGTATGTGAACTAGATTTTCTATTTTTAGTGATGGATATGTATATATATTTTCCCTGAAGTTAATGCTACATTCTGTTATGAAGCCTATTGTTGGCACTACTTTATACCACTAGAAAATGGGAAATAACAGAGTCTTTTGCCTTGTGAACCGCCCCTTGCGCTTGGTTGTACATAGGTCAATTGTCTCTTTAGCGCCTTTATCAGCCTATCTGCCCTATTTTGCCACTCTTCGAAGTGCCACTATTGTCGATTGTACTGGCTGGGTCATTCTCTAAAAAGAGAACGACATCCTACACCTCAAGCTATTAACGTAATTCTGGAGGAGGATTTCAACCTTACATCATTCACCATATCGGTCATTTAACCACGTCATTTTTTGTTCTTACGAATCAAAAGGCACTAGTATGAGCAAAACGATGCGGTAGTTTCCCAGCGAACAAGATTTAATTGAGAAGCCTGGCTAATTATGGCTCATAGACTTAAGTTCTTCCAGTAGCTCACCGTGTGGCAGACATATGCGAGTAAATATTTTGTTGTTGGTACCTTCAATTTTCAAAAGACAGTCAAATTTGGACTATTGTTCTATCATTTTAGGTGAAACTCTTCAGTAATACACAGGACTTTCTACAGCGTTTGCGAACAAGAATTCTGCATAATTGGCTTACTGCCAGATCCAATAAGCCATGGGTGCCATTACGTAATAGCATAAATAATTTTTGCTCCATCTTTCGTAAACTGGATACAAATTTCTGCCGTTTTCAACACAAATCATATAATCACATAGTTTGGCCAAAGTAGAGCATATATTATATGAAGCAAACAAAGTTTGCTTCTATTCAATTATCGTAAATGGATTTTTATGAAATATATATTATTTTCATATCTCAAACTATATGCTGTATGACAAAATTACTCCCTTAACTGAACCATAGATTTGCTCTTGTATATAAAAATAATTAATATGCCAGGTTCACCAGAGATATATACAATGTATAAAAGATAACTAGAGGTGAGCTGCATATCTAATTTTGCTTTCCATATATATATATATATATATATATATATATATATATAGGTTTTGATCCTCGCTGGTCAGTTTGCTGCCGTAATCTGATAATGGTGATGGAAGGTCGAAACGCGTCAGTGCGTTGCGGCTGGCGGTAGTTTTCTTATGTTGTTTGACGACTGGTTAAATACAATGGGTTTGGTGTTTACTTCAAGCTCCCAAATTTGATTTCAGGAATTGTTACCATCATCCACGCAATCAATTATTGTTTAATTTTATTGTCTGTGTATTTGTGTGGCGAAGGCTACAAACAGCTAATGTTCGTGACTGCATAGAAATTGTGCAGCCGACATTTCCAGTCACATACAATGTATACAAGACTACTGGAGGTGAGAGCTGCATATCTAATTTTGCTTTCCATATATATATATATATATATATATATATATATATATATATATATATATATAAATTCGGTTTGATCTTTGCTAGTCAGTTTGTCGTCGTACGCTGATGATCATAATGGAAGGTCGAAACGCATCAGCGCGTTACGGCTGGCGGTAGTTTTATTGTTGTTCGACGACTGGTTATATACAATGGGATTGGTACTTACTTCAAGCTCGCAAACTTGATTTAAATAATGATAAATGATACTTTATTTAGTCGCCTATTTAAAGCAAGAAGGATAATTTTGGATCATATATTATTCTTTACGTGTTTGGAAATAAGTGGGCCAATACTACGATTCTGCGTTTAGCATATTGCGTGTGTGTTTTATCTCTTTTTGTTAGATACCGTCAAAACTTACTTTTGAAGTTAAACATATATTAAATGAGACGTTTTTAGATCTCTTGCATTGAACCAATTAAAGTACTCGGCTGTGAAACATGATCAACTGAATGTATATGGTCAGTCGCAGTAAAGTAAGTAAAGTATAGGAGAATCTTCGTTTAAATAACAATCAATCTACTCGTGTACAGTTGCGTCCTCATTTGGCAAAACATTGACAGAAGCCTGAACTCAATTTGGCTCGAACCAGTGACACAACTCCAAAATTAAAGTCATTGTTTATCCTTCAATTATTAAATTTTAGTGTTGAAAAGACAATTCATGCAGTAGACCGGTTTCGTCCTTATTGGGCACTCATCATGTGCTGGCCAGAATTTGCCGCGGACAGGGCTCGAACCTGGGCACGTCTGCTTAGCAAACTTGATTATAATAATTGTCATCATCGCCCGCGCAACCAATGTTCGTTTAATTATATAAATGTTCGTTTCAATACCACTTCCCCATATAGTGTGGTGTCTGTTCAGTAATGACAGATTTGAGATGGTTAGCTGGTACTTTGGGTCTAAATGAATGTCATATGAGTTCCACGTAAAGGAAAAATAGAATAACCCAGTTACATTAGTTAGTATATAACTGAAAATTGTTTGCAGTGTAGTGTGCGGCAGGGTGGCTCAGTGGTTAGAGCACCAGATTCCGAAACAGACGTGCCCAGATTCGAGCCCTGTCCGCGGCAAATTCTGGCCATTAAATGAGTTCTCAATAAGGGCGAAACAGGTCTACTGGATGAATTGCCTTTTGTAAACTATACAATTCTTAGTTTATTCTGAGATATGTAAGTAATTAATGGGTCAGGTGTTTATATCAATATCGCAACCTTGATTTTAATAATTGTTTTCACCGCCCGCGCAACCAATGTTCGTTTAATTATTAAAATTTAGATTGAGGCTGAATGTTCTATATCCTGTCCATGAAAAGTGCGGGCTACTTATGAAGACGGAATATTTTTATTCTTGTTGACATCAGATGTAGTCATCAGCATATCTAGGTCTGATAGTTGACTGGGTTGTGTCAAAAAATTAACCAATGTCTGTTATTCGTTCAATGTAAGTATTGAAATGCGCTTTTCTAAAACGAAAACAACAAAATGAGAGTGTCTGGTAGACATGTCCTATATTCAGTTTATGTTTTTGTACAAGCTAGTAAAATATTTTTTTTAAAGGATGGCCGATATTTTATGCCAATAACAAATCTGTTGTGTTTCACCAGGTTGAAACCCAAAGGTCGTCCTGAATACGATTAACGAGTTACCCAATGAAAAACTCGTGATCTACTATATGGGTTGCCTTTCTATGTACGTCTTTTTCCATTAATCCTAAGAATAACTACAAACGTTATATTTCGCGCCTACGTGTGCTTTAAAATTGCATCATTCAGAAGCAATTGTATTCTGATTTTTTTATTGAGTTCAACTTATGAACATTACATATCTGGTGCATTTTGCTTCCATATCTTTGGCTATATTTTTGCGGTCCATTTATGAGGCCCTTTTCAAGACATCATTAAATTTTATTAAAGCAACACAAGAGAGTGAAGTTGTTATACAAATTCAGGTATCGTTAGAACATTCTGTAACTACTTCTATGTAGTATTATACTATTTAGTTATCTAGAACTTGCGTCTGAAATATGATATTTACCAAGTAGATTATTTTCCAAACACACACACACACACACACACACACATATATATATATATATATATTGTCTGTATAAAGAGAATTTATCAAGTAGAGCCCTTTCGTTCTTACTGGAAACACGTCAAGTACTTCAGACAATTTGCCGCGACCGGGGCTCAAATTGGGACACCTTTTTTCTAAGTCTTGTACTCATCACTGTACCGTCCCTGCTGCACATTATATGCAATTTGTATTCATATATCAACTTGTCCTTCACGTCTCGCACGCTTGCTCCTATTCTGTCTTTGCCTATTTAATATTAAGTACACTGGGTAATGTAATTGAACTCGAGGCTTCACGTGAAACAAGATTATTGCTGTATCCCATTAAACCTGAAATTATTTATGCCAGCATTACTGTGGTGAATAGCTAGTGGCCACCGGTTTTCTGGTTGGGTATTTCTATGGTTTTATAGTGGCAGTATAATCTAAACTTTGCATAGGATAAGAAAATAACTCACCAATTAAATTGGTTTCATCTTTATCGAACACTCATCAAGTATTTGTCTGAATTTCCGCGACTGGGGCTTGAGTAATGATGCATCTGCTTCGGAAGCTTGCTGTTCATTTATCTGCAATTATTCAACTATGCTCCAATTATATATATATATATATATATATATATATATATATATATATATATATATATATATATATATGCATGTGCGCTTATGAATACATGTGCGTACTTTCATTTTATGAATATATGTGTATATGTATATTTGTATTCATGCATGTATGCATGTATGTATGTATGTGTGTATGTATGTGTGTATGTGTGTATTTATGCATGTGTGTTTTAATGGTATTCAATTTTTTTCTATACCTTATTATATGAAAAGCATTTACTGATTTAACGAACATTGGTTACGCGGGCGATGAAAGCATTTACTATAATAAATGTTGCCATCTTGATATAAGCACCTGACCCATTAATTACTTTCATATGCCAGTATAAACTAAAAATTGTATTGCGTAGGAAACGCAATTCATCCAGTAGACCGTTTTAGTCCTTATTGGAAACACATCAAGTAATGGCCAGAATTTGGCGCGGACAGGGCTCGAACCTGAGAACGTCTGCTTTGGAATTTGGTGATCTAACCACTGAGTCACCCTGCCGCACACACAATTTTCAGTTGCATACTAAGTTAACCCGGGTGGTCTTTTCTCTTTTAGTTGGAGCTCATATGGCATCCATCTAGATCCAAAGCTACTCTTTAAAATATTCCGCATTCTTCGGTGTCTTTTATCTTTTAGGATGTTATAATGGTCGTTTTTGGTTTTGTAGCGCTTGTTGAAGTCAACATTATATTTAGTCACTGGAGCTGTAACCGCTATGGAAGAGGTTAAAGTTACTACAATCAAGGTTACGATCTTGATATAAACACCTGACTCGTTAAGTACATACATTTGTCAGTATAAACTTAGAAAGTTACGAACATGATTTTACTAGACATCTGCAACAAGATCGACACTGAGCTCGATTCGATGCCATATCACTAAGGGTTTCTAACCAAGAACTATGATGCGCACGAGGACCCCATTCTGGCAGACGAGTGGGTCCTATACTACCCAGTTTGGATGTAAGTGACTTCAATTGTTTCTACCATGTCATAATCTGCCCACCTTGTTATACAGTGAGATCCGCAAGGAAGCTGTATTGCTGAGGACGCCTTGCCCGAATGCTAACTTGGCCATAATGGTGTTATGGAGAGGTTTAGTTTGCCTCATTTCTGTGAGTTATCCTGATAAATTTAATCAAAGTAGTTAGATATTCCTTCTCTCTCTGCCTCTCTCTTTCTCTCTCGCAAATCTCACTAATAATTTGTCTAAATTCACTTATATATTTTTTTCACTCCTTATTGTTATATGACAGTGAAACATTATTCACTTTTGACTTTCGTATGGCTGGCCATGATGATAAACTAAGAATTGTATAGTTTACGAAAGGCAATATACTATTCTTAGTTTATTTTGACAAATTTATTTACTTAATGGGTCGGGTTTTTATATCAAGTTCGCAACCTTGATTACAGTAATTGTTATCACCGACTGCGCAAACAATTTTCATTTATAAACCACTTTTCCATGTAGTTTGACGTCTGTTCATTAATGACAGGTTGTGGATGGTTAGTTGTGACTTTGGGTCTAAATGGATGCCATATGAGCTCCACCTAAAAAAGAAAAGGCTAACCGAGTTAACTTAGCTATTATATAACTGAATATTGTGTATAGTGTGCGTCAGAATGGCTCAATGGTTAGAGCAGCAGATTTCGAATCAGACGTGCCCAGGTTCTGGCCAGTACATGATGAGTTCTCAATAAGAACGAAACCGGTCATCTGGATGAATTGCCTTTTCTACACTATACAATTCTTAGCTTATACTGACATATGTAAGTATTTACTGATAAAGCTGTGTCACGTAGCCATAAAAGTTTCTGGCGTGACTGATTGCGGTCGTGATTGGTCATAATGGCAGCATTATCATGAACCATGGTTGTAATAAATAAAATCAAGTTTAAATTTTCATAAATTGATGTGATGCTTAATTAAACTACGTCGATGACTGTCATCGTTTGCCATACTTACATGACCTCCGGAGAAATAACGGATTAAAACAATTGGTGGCTCAACCTCCTCTATATAACAAATTCTTGCTATCATACACACAATATTCTTTGGTTCAGTGGTTTCATACTCTACGATAGCACACTGAGCTGGAAACTTATCTTTATCTTGCATCCATATGATTATTTGCTTATGAAAATTTTCATGCATTTATGTACGTATGATTATTCTAAAGTCGGTTCACTTTTGTATTTTCGATGCTAAATAGAAAACCTGTTTAAGTTGTCTAACCATGATTAAAGCAGTGTTAGCTAATTTTTTTCTATTTATGTTAACAATCTGTAGTTCGTATTTTTATCAGCAGTTGGTTTAATTTAGATGTATGAATGAAGAATTTAATCGAATTTTCTCGATCAAGTATTCTATTAAACATTGTTTCGCTAAGTTTATCGACAAATCGACGGTTTAGAAGCTTCTTCGATAGACAAACATATTTAGCATCCAAAGAAGCTGCTCTGCCGGGAGATACTTTGTCATTCAAAGCACAATTCAAATCAGTTTTATCACTTGAGCAGAATTTAGAAGGCTTCGTTAAACCGAACTTCTATGAAAGAAGGTTTAAATATCTATACTATAATTGAACACTAATATATCACTTATTGGCCATTTTTTCCTTCCGTTTTTTTCTGCTTGAATAAATTTGCTTTTTCATCTTTGGTTGTTTGGAGAATTGTATTATTTAGAATGCGTTTGCGCTCTCTCACGCGCACAAGCGGTATATGAATCCAACGTTGTTTGCAATTGGAGCTTTAACTGTGTTCAATCATATTTTGACAGTATTTTTATTTTTTTTTAAATGCAATGATTTCAGTTCTACTCCACAATTTGGAATCTATTATTATAGATAGGCCATAACCATGCAGACAGGCAGAAGACACAACAATATCCGGCTATTTCTGAGTTTTTGTTTTGGTCTACTATGTTACGAGTAAGCTCATCAAACCAAGATATTTGACAATTATAAAGTCAAGTAGTAAATTTTGTTGAAACGGATTTATTTGTACTCACTGTTAGATCTTTTAGCCGTAACTTATTTTTGAATAGATACGTGTGCGCCATGTCGGTGTGTGTATGTATCTGCATATACAGGACGTATAATTGTCTGGCGAAAAGTCAGTATAAATGAAGCCGCTTAAATTATGTTTATTAATTGAATAAATAAATGCAAAATATCGTCGTGCGATAAGTTTATCCTTAATAAAAAAATTTCCGGAACCGAACCAGAAATATTCGGAATAAGAAGGAGGAAACAAACATTGGTTGTGCAGGCGGTGATATCAATTATTTATATCAAGATTGCGAGCTTGAGATGGACACCAATCCCATTATATTCATGCAATTGTCAGTATAAACTATGCACTATATAATACAAAAAAGGCAATTCATCCAGTAGACAGGTTTCATTCTTATTATGAACTTCACGAACTGTCCAGAGTTTGCCGTAGACAGAGCTTGAACATGAGCACATCTGCTTCGGAATCTGTTACTCTAACCACTGAGCCACCCTACTGCAACAGACTCCGAAGCAGATGTTCCCAGATACGAGCCCAGCTCGAAGCAAATTTGAGATGGACGAAACTTGCCTACTAGATGAATTACATTTTCTACGTTTTGCAATGATCAGTTTATGCTGACAAATGTAGTCATATAATTGGATTGGTTTCTATGTCTAAATCGTATATTTGATTTAAATTAAAATAAGGAAAGCGGACAAAAACCTTGGTTCACGAAACAAGGACCAGCTAAGTAATCAATTGCCTGTCACAAAATTTAAAATAATTTTTACACACAGAAATGCAATGGCATTAAAGGTATGATGCCGTTCTGCCGCACACCTATTATACATATTTGTGGTAGTGTGTGGACTGTAAAAAAAACACTTGGTTGACTATTGCGATCTAGACAGTTTATTCAAAACAATATATGTGTGCAATGGCACTGCCATGCGACTATTTTAACACTGCATGAAAGGATGTTAAATGTTTTTGTTTATATACGTAAATTTGTTTGAATTTGAACAGATCTGTATATACACGAGCAGTTGTTTGTGTTCTGCTGCCACTCGTATTCATCGTTGCTCTCACCACTCCGTTCGTCTGGGGTCTTGTGATTGGCATTGCGTCCTGTCTCTTAGCGCAATACATTTACGCCTGGTTGCACTGCTCTCCAGGTGAGTATTTGTGGCATTGCATTTTTTATTGAGCAGCTAGTTTGCATAATACGTGAAATGCAATAGTTTACTGATCATATTTATTGTTACGCTTAGCGTCAAGGATTAATTAATCGAAGGCAACATTTACTAACTGACCAGCTCTATTTAACTACTTACACATTTTCGACAGATGCTTTAGCACTCTGGTGTTATCATAAACTATACAGTTATTTGTTTTGCATGCGTGCCTTGAAATCTGAACTATGAAAGAAGTATGATCTTCACATTGGCTCCTTGATATATATATATATATATATATATATATATATATATATATAATGATGTTATTCTTGATTTTACTAAACTGCACCTTACCGCTGCTAAGAGTAAATTCTGTCTTTTGGATTAACTCTCATCGGTTTCTTTGTAGAAGATGATGAAGAAGACAAATAAGGAAAGCAGAACAGTAATGTAGTGTAGATACAAAGAAGAATGTAAATTTTATGTTTAATTGCTTACGCCTGTTTCTATTTATTGCTTGATAAGAGTTGAATTCCGCTTTATGTGTGTTTACATGTGACACTGAAACTTTTGCATTATAAGATACATAATTTTTCAGTATAAACTAAGCATTGTATGACGTAAAAAAGGCAATTCATCCAGTAGACCGGATTCGTCCTTATTGGGAACTCTTCATGTTCTGTCCAGAATTTGCCGCAGACATGGCTCGAACCTGGGCACGTATACTTCGGAATTTGTTTCTTTAACCACAGAGCCAGCCTGCCAAATTGTACACCTAAAGGAAAGGCTAACCAAGAAACATTAGTTTGTGTATAACTCTAAATTTGTGTGTTGTGTTTTGCAGGGTGGCTCAGTGGTTAGATCAACAGATTTCGAAGCAGGCGTGCCCAGGTTCGAGCCCTGTCTGTGGCAAATATTAAACAGTACGCGTAGAGTTCCGGATAAAGGCAAAATCGGTCTACTGGATGAATTGTCATTTATACATTATAATTACAAATGTATGTGCATAATGGGATGTGCTTCCATCTCGCTCGCAGCCTTGATTTCTATATGTTATCACCGCCCGCACAACGAATGTTCATTTAATTTTGCCACTATTTTGGGTCGTATTTCGACTTAAGTTAAGCACACGTTTTGTCATTGACTTGGTTATTTTCAGCTACCCGCTTTACACTAAAATATTTCATTCTCGTTTCATTCAAACATTGGTTGTGCCCGTATAGACTAAATTTTTTAAAAATTTAATGACGAGTTTCTCAATTCTGTTTTCTTCAATTTATAGTCGGTAGAACACTAGGAAATTGCACTGCTTATTCATCTTTAATGCTAGTCGATTATGGCTTGCTGCGTAATTTAGCAACATTTTCTTTTATTTTTTGTGAATATAGGCGTGCGCTGTAGCATTTCCGGGGAACCTTTGAGTGCTTTGTGTTGTTCCCTGCATCAGTATGAAGTTTTAAACGCTGGTAACCAACCGAACAATGCTCATTGCAGTCACAACGCTCTAGATCTGTTTCCGCGAACTGTTATTAAACCAAACACTTCTACTACAAATATCGGTAGCCTTCTTCATCACTGGTGGCCTGTTTATGCCCCAGCACTGCCGCCCATTGGCTGGACGGCGTTTCCACAATACCATCAGGAGCTGATGCTTCAACAGCAACTGCAGCAAACAAAGACAAGCATAATGCAACTACGTGATTTACCACGCCTTTCAGTGCCGCAGTTGCGAGCCGACGAAATCGTTATTGGAGGAGGCACAGGTGGATCCACCGGAATCACCCTGTCACCTGGTATCCTTGGTCCAGGTCTGGGTTTTCGTTTAAAGCAGCCTGGCAATGTAGCTGTATATCGAGGCTGGATGAACGAGGTATTCACCTGCTTTCGGCGATTTTCTTGTTTATAGCCCCACAAGGTTATCGACTATACATTTCACTGATAATTTCCCAGTGAACGTGTGTTTGATGGTACCACCACATTGAAAACTATATTTTTTCCTTTTAAGGTGCTTTTTTCTTATAACCTCGTTTATATGTTGTGTCTTATTTTAGGGATATATATGAAAAAGGTTTTATTAACGATATAGTAAAGTAAGTTAGTCTAAGATCTAAAAACGATGAATTTATATGCTGTTCACCACAATACGTGATTATAAAATTTTCTCTTCAACCAACCAACTATTAAAAAAAGTATAAGTAACATTGACGTCATTATCAGCAGCAGCATCATCAACAACATCATCGTCATGGTCATCATTAAAGAAGGCAATAATAGAGCCTTTATTAATTGATGCTTCTTTTCCATATAACCATGAGACGAAAAAAGAAAAAATATTAAAAATACTTTTTCAAATAATAAAAAGCTATAGTATCGACAACCAAATACTTTAGTTTGTTTTAGGTGTTGCTTACGTGGTAACAAATTAGTTAAAATAGGGCCGGAAATATATACCAATGTCTGCATGAACGAAAAGAATAATCTCATGTGCACATGTGTTTCGTTCTTACTGGAGGCTCGTCAGCAACAGCCAGTACTATGCCCTACACCAAACACATTTGCTCAAGAAATGTGGTGCAGGTAGACGATAAAATCTCCTATACGAATGTGCTATCAAGCAGCAATGTAGTTAACTTCATACAAAGCACTCGGCAATGCGATTTCAAAGTTAACTCACTATATCTAGTATATAGATATATATATTGGTACCAACACATTTTTTACGGAGTACCAACACAGTGGTTCATGATATCAATACAATGATTTCCAAATGCTGAGTCTGTACTGAGTACCAACATAACGGATTTATAGATAGGCTGTTTTTCATCGAAATGGAGAATTAACGTATTCTGAACACCTTTTAATCCAGCTTTTTTCGGATATAGATTTGGTATTTTGAAAAATATTGTGTTAAAAGCCTGTACCGGCTCGGTCTTTTGAAAAGAATGTGTTGGTACCCGGTACAGGCTGAGCATTTTTATAACCATTGTATGGGTACCATGTACCGGCACTGTATCTCGAAAACCACGATGTAGGTGCTATTTCCAGGCTCGGTATGTATTATATATATATATATATATATATATATATATATATATATATATATATATATAATATATGTAATGCGTGTATTTATGTATGTATGCGTATGTATGCACGTTTTTATTCATGTGTGTATGTATGTTTGTCTGCATTCATTAATGTATGTAAATATTTAGGTGTGTACGTATGCATGTATGTATGAATGTGTGTATGTATGTATGCATATATACTTGTATGTATATAATATGCATGTGTGTATGTATGTATGTTTTTTTGTTTGTTTATGTATGTATTTATATATGTATCTATTTTTGTATATATTTATGTAGGTAGGCAGGAAGTTAGTTAGTTTTTTAGTTACGCCGGCATATATGTTTTCCTGAGTTTAATTTCAATCTCTTACATTTTCAAGTATTAAACTAATGTTAACAGATAATTGATTTTCTCAGTGAATTTTGTTTAAATTATTTTTATATGATCCATGTTTTTCTTAGCTTGAATTCAATTTTGTTGCCGTAGTTCTTATTAGATTCAGTAGTTATTGATGTTTTTCAAATGAGTAATGCAACCTTGATTATAATAATTAATTTTATGCTTGGCTCAAAGTATTAAGAAAAGAATATCTAAAAGCAGTGGTACGTACGACTAGCGATAGTTGCTCAATACAGCACAACTAGTAAAAATGAGTGGGATCGTTATTTGTTACATTTTTGTTATTTTTACACATATCTGAGTGTTTACTATTGTTTAAATATACTGTTCAGATTCGGCACTACAGTCCTGAGCACTACAACATTAATAGAACTCACTCAGTGTTAATCACATTAGAAGGTAGTCAGCTACGTCTTCAGCGTCCGAAGCGCAATGTTTTTCGTCGAGCAATGTGGAATGAAGAGCTTCCAATGTCCGTGTCGAATTTCCACTTTGTTCAACAACGAATATTTGACCTGTTGCACGCGCGCATTTTGCTGTTGCCTCAAGGACTCATCGCCAAACGCGTTTGGAGTAAGAAATACCCTATATGCGTGATTGTTCGTCGACCTCGTGCAATTGGTTCGAACGCTGGTGGGATATCATCTATATCTTCTGGAAGTGGGCTTAAATCTTCTAACGTTACAATTAATTCTCTAGCAGAGGTAAATTATTAGCTATTTCTGAATGTTTTGATTTTCCTTTTTCATTATCGTGTATATTATATTCACTTAAGAGGCAATGATTTAAATATGGATCGAGATGCACAGCGCAGTTAATGGCAGAACCAGGTCTACTGATAAATAAGAATTAATCAGGCTTCTATTTTTGCCTATTAATGCACTGTTCGGTTAATGAGGGTACGTTGCGTTGTAATTAAGTGACTGCTCTCGTGAATAGCGCTTTTCGTTCACAAGGTTGCTAGTATACATCTGTTTTTCAAGTCATCTACTCGGGTGGTCTCGATAGTTTGGCCAGCTGGATATGTGAGTGATCTTAGACTGTCCAGTCAATTCCATCTGTCTTCTTTGACTATGCTCGAGGGTGATGTCAGATCAAAAGACGACCGAGAAAACATCGTTTCGTAAATTTTTCCACTAATTAATACATTTGAGTGCTTATTTGAAAATAACCTAAATAGGACGGAACTGTCTATACGATGACAGCTACATTTATTCAGCCTTCATGTCCCTGCGACATAAAAGATGACCGCTAATATCTTCTTCGTAAGGATTTTTGATTTAGTACTTACTGACATAGACACGAGATGCAAGAACAGTTTTGATATTTTGACGGCAGTGCTAATAAGCTTGGAAACCTCAGCAGAATCTGATCTGTCTATTGACACCAGGGATCCTAGGTAGAACAATTCAACATCGTGTGTGTTAGGAAGACATTAGAAAACACTGCACTCACTACATGGCTGAATAACGCAATTGTCAACGCCGGGCCCAACTGCAAAACAATATTGAAAGTCCACTACTGTTGTGAATACTGGTCATTGAACCATTATAACTGGCTACAATTAATCAAATAATTTTATATCCTGTGCACAGCTACTTGGGGCGGAGCTTTATTCCTTGTGTTTCTTCTGTCGTTATTGCAGCATCACATCAAACGAAATTTTGCCCGATTCTGTGCCTTTTATGTGTACTTTTTCTATGTGTGCCTCTGGTGTTGCTTTAATGTCACCTTGTGGGATTCACTACATGATATTTATACACAACTAGTCAAATTCCATATGCGCTGTGGTAAGTGTGCCGTGTTTAATTTTGATGAACTATTCTCTCAAATTGGTGACATTTTTAGATAATTGAAAATAAGTGTACACATGACTATTATAGACAAAAGTAACATTTCAACTAGTACTTCTACCACTCATACTACTGCTATTACTCCTACCAAACAAAATTAAACTAGATTTGTCTACTGTTGCTCGCATAACCATGACATTTATAGCTATGAGTTCCAGGTTGTCCACTTCAAGTATCGACAAGAATAACATTTTGTAGCACCATTCCCTTGTGCAAAGGCAAAAAATGCATTTTATCAGACACAATTTTCTCAAGTATCTACCAATGAATAGATGCATATACTATAAATGTAAGATAACAGACAATTTAAAGTGTGTGCAATTAAGGAATGCCCAACCACGTGGGCAAATTACTTCAGGCTCTTCTACCATAAACTGTTTTATTACAATCAAGGTTGCGATCTTGATATAAGCACCTGACCCATTAATTACTTACATATGTCAGTATAAACTAAAAATTGTATAGTGTAGAAAAGGCAATTCATCCAGTAGACCGGTTTCGTCCCTATTGGGAACTCATCAAGTACTGGCCAGAATTTGCCGCGGACAGGATACGAACCTGGGCACGTCTGCTTCCGAATCTGGTGCTCTAACCACTGAGCTATCCTGCCGCACACTACACTACACACAATTTTCAGTTATATACTAACTAATGTAACTTGGTTAGTCAATTTTTCCTTTAGGTGGAGCTCATATGGCATCCATTTAGACCCAAAGTTCCAACTAACCATGCCCAATCTGTCATTACTGAACAGACACCACATTACATGGGGAAGTGGTATTGAAATGAACATTTATATAATTAAACGAACATTGGTTGCGCGGGTGGTGGTAACAATTATTATAATCGAGGTTGCGGTCTTGATATAAACACCTGACCCATTAATTACTTACATATGTCAGTATAAACTAAGAATTGTATAGTGTAGAAAAGGCAATTCATCCAGTAGACCGGTTTCGTCCTTATTGGGAACTCATCAAGTACTGGCCAGAATTTGCCGCGGACAGGATACGAACCTGGGCACGTCTGCTTCGGAATCTGGTGCTCTAACCACTGAGCTATCCTGCCACACACTACACTACACACAATTTTCAGTTATATACTAACTAATGTAACTTGGTTAGTCAATTTTTCCTTTAGGTGGAGCTCATATGGCATCCATTTAGACCCAAAGTTCCAACTAACCATCCCCAATCTGTCATTACTGAACAGACACCACACTACATGGGGAAGTGGTATTGAAATGAACATTTATATAATTAAACGACCGCAACCTTGAATATTATAATTGTTATCACCTCCCGCGCAACCAATGGTCGTTTTATATAAATTGTGTTTGTTTATTAATAGTGCTTCATATATTTATAGTTTACTTTGGTTATAGAATTTGGTAAATATTTTGAAAGCTACCTTTGGGGAACAGATGTTTACGGTTTCAGTGATGTGTTGCGCAATTGCAGACACATTTTCATCATTTGATCCACAATTTCAATGTTCTTGTACTCTGGTTATTAACTGGAGTTGATTGGCCTTTCTAAGTTAATCGACAACTCACGCCTGCATGTTGAAAAAAATTTTTTTCTTGAATGGCTGCGCAGTGCGATCGTCACATCTTGATTCTCCGCGATTTACGTTCGCGGGTTGTCGCTTTGCACTGTCAGTTTCGCAAAGATCCGATTGATATCCATTTCCAAGTACGCGTTGATTTCGACTTCGTGGTGGCTGGGCACTGATTCGGCCCTTTCCTCCGAAAGCTTCAACATCGTTCATACCGAGCACTGTAAATGAAGTACGATCTAATCTTCGTTGACTGGCAACTCTTCGGAACGGAATTTCCCGTTCCATCATCAGGCCTTTAATCACACACACACAGTCAAAATACTCACAATAGCAGATTTAAGCAAATGTTTGCGCGGGGGTGGTGATAACAATTAATTAAATTATGGTTGCGATCTTGATATAAAAACATATACATATATGCATACATTTATCGGTGTGAATAGAAAAACAGCTTAACGCAAATTTAAATACATGGGGCATTGATTATGTAAGGTAAATCAGAATAGGCGTAAATATGTAGATCGTCTTAAACAGAATTCCAATGCAGTCTGAAACAAGGGTTTCCGCTATCCTGTTACAGAACGGAATGTCAATGTAGTAAACATAATCAAAGAGTAAGCAACACATTTTTCGAATACATACCACTTAAGCAGGCATAATTTTATAATTACAATCAGCCTACGTTAGGAAATGTTATAAGGAAGTGAATTTTAACCTGAGACGGCTACTCAGTTTCAGCGAGTCACATGCCAGCTAGGCAGAATACCTGAATGTTAAGTTGTTAACTTATTTTTAAAAAGATTGAGATAACGCCAATGATGATTTTCTGTCATGCTTTAATCGAACTTGATCGGAGGCGCTATGGTCACAACATTGAAAAATTGCTGCACTTTAAAACCGGTTAAGCTTAGATATAAAGAGGAACTATTTTGACTAAATATGCGTGAAATGGTTGGGAAGAGTACTGCAGAGACGAAACTCATCTACCTGACAGTGGCGGTGTGATGATGATGATGATGATGATGATGTAACTAGCAAGGATACATTTTATAGGTTATGTTCAACTGAGTATCAAGCGTTTTAAATATTCAAATTGACGTCTGATGTTATTAAGACTTGTCAAGGATTTAGAGATGGGATCGTAAACGTAGCCCTGCTCGGATCAGTCTTGTGTTGGTACATGCGCATTTTTTGGGAATTTATTCTAATTGTTGATCTACTTTTGGTATTGCTACTCTTGTTATTACTGACTAGTTGGCACAGAATTAAGTGTATGTTGTGAAGATAAGCCGATATTTTGAAACGTGTTGTTTCGAAACTTTTCGTCATGCTCAAGTAATGTGTATCATCAGTGTACAACATAACAGATCTAGATTACAAGCATGCACGTTATCTTTTATCAAGTTGGTCTTTATTCTTTTATGTTGTGTATCATATTAGAATTTTATGTTAACTATGCTCATCGCTCTTTATTAAGCTCATCCTAATTCATCATTTAACATTATTTCAACTTTTCTGTTCATGTAATAAACTTATGTAATCAGCCTTTGTGTTTCTTCATTAAACGAATTCAGAATGATTAAATATTTATTATATTACATTGATTCGCAGTTTCGTCATGCCTCAACACTGAATGGATGCCAGTTCTCTTCTTAAAATTATCAAACCAGCCATTGTTTGCCTTAAACGCTTCTTCTGATGCCTATTTAAAAGTTGATGATTCTTTCTTAACTAAGTCGACATAAATACTTTGTGTCTTCTCGCATATTACCGTTTCCGTCAGTGTATCTCCTGCCAACTCCTTCTTCACCCACACGAGCAGAAGCTTCTCCATTTCCTCGTGGCTATTTGTCCTTAATTGGCAAAGAATTGTGGCTCCTTTTGCTGGTCTAGCACTCTTGATGGCATCCTTCTGCTTCAATATCGTACAAATTGTCGATGTAATACGGTCATAGATCTTTGCGAGTTCAATAACTCGTACGCCACGCTCATGATTTTATATTATTTTTTGCTTTAGTTTTATTGACATCATCCTCTTCTTCCTGTTACCATTGTCCTTAGCACTGACTTTCTTGATAACACACAAAAAAGTCCAGTAATCACGCAAAAATCAAGCAAAAAAGAGTACAGCGCACACGTGCGAGTGAGCGAGAGATTCTCTCGGGTGATGCTCGACCCTGCGCGCCAACTAGTGGGACGCTCTGGAAACACGGCTCGTATCTTGAACGAAAATATGGCCCGAGCTCCGGTTCGTATCTAAAAAAACTCGTATGTTAGGCTGTTCGTATCTCGAGGTACCACTGTAATATAGAAAACAGTCGCAGATGCTGCTCTATCTACTTATTATAAATTAACAAAACGGACATATTCATGGCTTTATGTTTATCAACAGCCAATTAATACCTGGCAGTTGCTCAACCTAGCCGAGGAATAAAGGCTATAGGTTATAGACTTCAAACAAATGCTTAACGTTAGTAAAAATAGGGTAAGTTTCTTCCCGATTAGCATTTTTGAAAGCTGAATCCAACAAATAAATTTGCAGAGACAGTTAAAGTCAATTGCATCAATATTGGGTAATATAGAGCCCACTCGTCTGCCAGAATGGGATCTGCGTGCGCATCATAATTCTTGATTAGAAACCCTTCGCGATGTGGCATCAAATCGAGCTCAAAGGAGATCTTGTTGCAGATTTTTGGTCTAATCATCTTCTTAACTTTCTTTTCTTAGTAGGGCAGACTTAGTTGCGAGGTTTGGTTTTGTTTATGACGTGATACAAAGAAAACCGCTGGGAAGCTGTATTGCTGATTCTGCCTTGCCTTAATGCTGACTTGGCCACAATGGTGTCGTGTAGAGGTTTGCCTCACTTCTGTGTGTTATCTAGATAAATATACTCATAGTATCTTGGTACTCTCTCTCTCTCTCGTAAATCTTTCTAATAATTTTTGTGCAGAAATGATTAATTTTGTCGTTATATTTTGTTTTTCTTATGGTTATATGTCAGAGAAACATTAATTGATATAGGCTTTTGTATGGCTGTGCATGATGATGATGATGATGCCAAGTAAATGTCATCTGCTATGCGTTGGATGTAACACGTTGATAATTTCGGCCAGGTAGATGATTTTGTTCTCTGTTGTACGTTGCCAAAACTTTTCATACTATTATTAGTCTATAGAATTCCACTTTAACTTTAGGCTTAATGGATTTGAAAATGCTTAACGTTGTCGTATTATTACCATTGTTGTGACAATTGCGCCTCTGGTCGAGATCAGTTAAATTACGACAGACAGCCTTCATTGGCGTTATCGCATTTAAGAAAATGTGTGAACTGGTTTCAATTTAAGCATTCTACCTATCACGCTTTTGACTAGTTGAAATTGAGTAGCTCGCCCATGTTGAAATCAATTTAACGTTGGGTATTATTCACATTCCCATTGGTCTACATCCGTTCATGTTGATACGCACCTATCTACCCATTATAAATGAACAAACTTTAATATTCAAAAATTTATTTCTTCAAGTGGTCAACACAGACTTGGCAGTTGCTCAACATCACCGAGGACTAAATGCTATAAAAGATTAAAGAATGGACCTTTCTCAGTAGCTTAACGTTAATAAGAACAGACGATGCTCCTTCGCGTTGAGTGTTATTGGATTCCGATTGGTGCACGCTTTACTTTTCCATATCTAATCATTTTTGATAAAATAAACGTAAGTATTCACCGCTTTATGTTCACAAGTAGCCAATAAACGCCTAGTAGTTATTCAGTTTGGTTGAAGAATAAAAGATATATAGGACAAAAGTTTTGGCGTTTCAGATTAGATTAGTAAAAGTGGAAAAATGTGAACTTTATTCACTATAACAATTTCAGAAACCTGGATTACATTAGTAAATGTCATCTATCATATATTTGATTTGACACAAATGCTATTTTTCTATGGGTGAATTTTCACAGCGACTGCAAATGCCACGATCGCTCATTGGTTATTGCGAAAACGTTAGCCGCCTTTCAAAGGTCACTGCAGAACATGACTGCTTTTGGTGTGCGAAACTAAGATTCAGACATTGTAATTTCGTTATTCGTTTCACTTAACATGCTTTCCTGCCTCATGTAAATCGTCCAACATTGAATAAAACTTTTTTTAATGAACATAATCTACGGGTGGGCGGATGGTATATTCCGAAAAAGATATCTGCGATTAGGTGTCGTAAGTCCACCACGCGTAATTACTCGATTGTTGTCAGGGCTGTTGGCATAGATCGAACTCACGACCACTGGATTCAGATCTCCGCGAATTTCCATCTACGCCACGTAACCAGCAAATCGCGTGCAATTCTAATTTTTACTGGAATGAAGTTATAACCTTCCTTTCCTATAGTTCTACATCCGTATGCTTAATATATAAAACTGAACACAAAGTGCAGATTCCGCGATGCTGAGGTTGAGCTGTGTAGCTCTTTATTAACGAATCATTGGTTAGATCTCAGACTGCAATCATGAATTGTATTTTGTAGTTTCCAGTTAAACTGCACCTCAATGCGAAAGAATCCAGTATTTATTGGATGGATTGCACTTATTACCTCATACAATATTATGTGTGTTGTACCTTAAGCTGCATCTACGTTAACATTTTAATTTCAAAGCTTGCATAGTTTCTTTTTCTTTAGAGAACATATATTGCGAAGTAGCAGGCTTGTATAAAGTGCACTTTAAACGTGGCATAACTTATCATCAACAGTATTTATTTTATTTTTTTTCTATAAACATATTATTTTATTATCGGAAATTTTGTGTTCTCTAATTGGCAGGCGGACCCTTCAATTGGCGGTGCTGCATCAAAACCCACTCACCTAATCAAAGGAGACTTGCCTACTGGGTCGCTCACATCTTCGACCTCAAATATTCCTCTGAGTCCATCAGCACCAGATTTAGCCACTGAAAACTTATTCGATTCGAAATTCTCCGGAAACCAAGCGGAGAAAAGATATGACTCGTCTCTCTTTGCAGCCAACTTGCCTGGAGACGCTTCCACATCATTAGCATCAGCTGTAAATACGCCTGTAAATGTTGTTGATTACGAACTGGCGGCATCTGCTGAATTAGCAGGAGATTCAAGCGAACTGACAGCTCCTGTTTTAGCTATTGCGAATTCTGCCGCAGCTGAGGCTCCTTCTTCGATTAATTCTTTAATCGTTTCTTCTACTCCTAACACATGTAAGCTTTATTTTTGATTGAAGAGTGTATCTTTTGCCGAACCTGTTAATTGAAATATTTTTTGTGTTCATGTTTTTTTCATACATGTTATGATGTCATAAAGTGTACAATTGCAAATTATTCCTCAAGTCCTGCTAGTAAAACCTTTAAGGAACAGATTAAACCCAATGATTGTCATGTTTTAGTAAATAGTGAATGGCTGGACCGACATTGCCTCCTAAACGAGGCAGCGATGATTAAGAGGGAAATATGTAAAGTGCTTGTTCGTTCGTCTTGACGAATAATTTTAATTTTCCAAACATATTTTTAAATATTATAATCAAGGTTGCGGTCTTGATATAAGCACCTGACCCATTAATTACTTATGTATATCAGTATAAACTAAGAATTGTGCCAGATGTCAGGGTGGCTCAGTGGTTAGAGCACCAGATTCCGAAGCAGACGTGCCCAGGTTCGAGCCCTGTCCGCGGCAAATTCTGGCCAGTACATGATGAGTTCCCAATTAGGACGAAACCGGTCTACTGGGTGAATTGCCTTTTCTACACTACACAATTCTTAGTTTATACTGACATATGTAAGTAAGGTGCTTATATCAAGACCGCAACCTTGATTATAATTCTTATCATTTCCTGCGCAACCAATGGTCGTTTAATTATATTTTTAAATAATTTGAAGTTCGAGGCTCAACGCTTAGTAAAAACGCATTATTAATCAACATTTTATAGGAGACCATTTATTTAAGCAGTGCCTATTTTGACTGTGATGTCTGTTTCCTTATGTAGCACATGTTAATCACATCGTGTGGAGATAAAGATCTCTTCTTTACCTTATACCATGACAAAAGATAAATTGATTTTAATCTTCTTGATGGAAATATCAAATCAAAAACACTAAAAGTGGCAAAATTGCATGCACACACACACGCGTTTCCAAACTCTAAATTTAGTTAGTGCGCATTTTTGTTAGTTAGCGGTATTTAGAGAATGCCTAGGCGATCAGTTTCGGTGATTCATAATTCGTTATGATTTCTTGCTCTGAAATCATACAAATCCCTCTTATATAGAGAGGGGTTAGTTGTTGGCACTCCCTTTTCGCAGCTAAATGAAACACGCTATTACATGGATTAAGCAAAGAACATTACGTTACTGAATGCGTGTAGCTGTGTGCATATGCATGTAAGCTTTTTTAGTTTGTGTTAGTGTATAAGCGATTCTTGAAACCTGTCTAATATGTCTACGAGTAGTGTCATTGTCTAATGTAAACATGATTCTTAAAAAGAAAAATCACCCACGTCACAACCGAACCCTGTTTAACGCCACTATCATTAAAATGTTTATTGGTTGGTAAGGTTACGATGCGGCCTGATCTAGTGACCAAAATCGCGAATAAGATTGTCTAGCCACAAAATCACTGGTCTATTTCCACTGAAGATGCCTCGGTGGCCTGGTGAGCAGGATGTGCAATGCCTAAACCAACGCAACCAGTACGCATTAAAGCGTGGCCAAAGAGGACTTACCGACTTGTTAATTTTGCTCTTGAGCAATGTTTTCGAGTGCTTAGTTGACATTGGTCTAGACCAAACTGAATGGATGCATCATTTTACAAAGTCATCGAGGCGCTTGAAGCATTAGTCAATTTTGGCTTTTGTAAGGCTGTGCATGATGATGATGATGAACTTGTAAGTCACCGCAGAAAAACGTGGACCGACAATATATTTGTCGTGTAGACCTAGGAACTTGGGGCTTTGTTGTCATTGTTCGAAAATAAGTCACGACCTTCATTGGCTTTTCCTTCATAGCGTTCCAGATTTCATTTGGTGTGCTATTGATTGTAGTTGCAGTTATCCAAACAGACGCCTGCGCGTTACTGAAGGATGGCTGGCGATTTATATCGGATTTCAATGCATGGATACTCGACGAAATACGGGTGGCCGAATGGAACATAACTTCAAACGTATTCTAGCGGCCACAATACAGTGAAAAGACCACTATATTACGCATATGCTTTTGCTTCATTTTGTTGCCATTCCGATCGAATGTTTTTTTGATGTCGGACCAATGGTTGGTCGACGTTTCTTGGATACTTGTTTTTGGCATGTGTGATTTCTGGCCAATTGAGTCAAATTTCATGCTGGTGGAACCTTTGAATGTGCAGGCCGTATGATTTTTGTTTAATATAAAGTGATTCGAATATGTACAATGAATCTTCGGACATTACTTTATTTGGGTTTGAAAAATTCATTAAATTGGCTACATGCCCCGTTTAAATTTATACTCCGAAATTGCTAACTTTCATTACGGTTCCAGGCCTATCTTAATCACTGCCTGTGTTAAATGTTATTGGATTAATTTTATCATGGGATATTTGTACACTATGAATTATTTCGAGAGAATTCAAAAATTGATATTGTATGCTTAAGGTGATGCTATCTATTACACTAGAGAAATGTTCTTTTGTGATCCCATATAATCGCTGTGTATTTATTGAGGCTGTTAGGTCGCTTCTAAAAGGTAATTTTATGAAAGCACTTTTGTTGTTATCCTCTATAATATGAATCTAACCTAGAATGATGTTGATATCTATAATCTGTTTCGGATAATTTTGTATTCGAAAAGATGTCCTCAGTTTTTCCAGCTCTTCGAACTTTTTCAGAGCACATCTTCCTGATTAGGCTTGCGAGTTTGGTGATTGGGTTTCTTTTGTAGGATTTTCCACACTGTTGTTGTATTGAATGTATCGATGCGTGAAGTGTGATTTTATGCATTGCCTGTGTCGAATCACAATTTAATTTCCGAGTGTGCTTGATGTCCAAGAAGGGAAAAGTATTGTGTTACTCTATCTCAAGAGTGAATTTTATGTCTAGATTGGTTTCATTGGTTGGTTTTATCATTTCGGCTGTCTTCTGCTCTGTGTTTTATTTTCCTAAAAAAAGCATACGGTATAATATTTAAAAGGCAATGGAAATTAGACAGAATATATATATATATATATATATATATATATATATATATATATATATAGTTTCAGCTAAGCACGTTTTATGTTTACTTTCAATTCAATTTCCCAGTGGAGCATTATTCTATTGTCCGGCGCAAAATTGGCGCAATAAGCAAGGTGAATAGATCTTTACATGGCAGAAACAGCTGCAGTCAACTACAATTAATTTGGGTAGTATAGGACATGATTTGTTTATGGAGTAACATAGTGAAAACGACTAAGAACTTTACTGCTGTTGTCGCCTTTAAGTTGACTTTTCTAAATTGTGTTTTGTTTGGGTCTAAGATGGCTCGGTTCTGTGTGCTACTTAGGTAATTATATCAATCTGACTTAGATCTTTCCTCTCATAAATGCAACTCATTTAACAATTTTTTTTATAATTAATATTTAGGATTATCATTTCTCCATCATTTTTATTTTCGCATAGTTATGTATAAGTGAAGCATCATCTATTAAAGTCTATTGTATTGCTAATAGATTATATATATATTATATATATATATATATATATATATATATATATTTACTGTTTTTACCATTTGTTTAGATTATTATATATATATATATATATATATATATATATATATATACTTACTTACTTTACTTTTTTACGGGCTGACTCCTTCTTTGAGGATAAGCCGGCTCCATAGAAATCCCGGATTATACCCTCTCCATGCCGGGCGGTTGGCAGCCGCCATTTCGGAACATCGAACATTCCAACACCCGAAATAAATAGGTGTTTTCGCGCTGATACAGAGCGTCGCTTGCCGAGGACGCCGTAGCATGAACGGGTATTTGTGACATTTCATGGAGTTTCTTGGGAATTTGGTACAAGTGGTGTCCCCTCACCACTCGATATATATATATATATATATATATATATATATATATATATATATATACTGTTTTAACCATTTGTGCGCATTGTTCGCTGTTACATGTACGGAGTGCTATTTTTCCTAGTGTACTTCTTATCGTTTCACCTGCTGCGCAAATTTTCGTTCTTTTCATGGTAAAAGCGTCAGTGTGGATTTCATTGTTGAACGCTCATATTGTTTGGAAACTTCTGTCACCGTATGCGCCTCCGTTATTTCCTATTCAGTTTGTTTCCAATCCGATTGAATGTTTGTTGATTCTAGTCGAGGGCCTGTTTGGTCTTGCCTGGATAGTAGTAGATTGTTGTTGAATTTTGTTATTCTTGGCAAGTCGATTAGAGTATCATGTTGAGGAAACTTTTTGAATATTAAGGTCAGGTGCTTGTCTTTTTACATAATGGGCTTCACAAATAAATAATAATTTTTTCTGATTTTGCTTTATGTAGAATTGTGAAATTGGTCGAATTGACTGGGTGCCCAGTTATATTATATGATCGGAAATAGCTGATTTTCTGACGGTGCCAAGCCTTATAATCAATTTCTGTGACAAATGTTGCTGGATTCTGTTTATCAATTGCTTCTTCGTACGTCCGATATATGTGCTACCGCACATATGAATGATTTGGAGAGAATTGGCAATTGATCTTTGGCATCCAACCTCATGATTCTCTGTGTGCTAAATGTCATATTAACTTTAACACTGGGAAAGTTCTCCTTTAGTTATTATATTCAGCCGCCGTGCAATTATTGAGGCTGGTACGTCGTCTCTAAATGGTAAGTTTAGGAAACTTGCTTTACGGTATCCGCTCTAGTGTGAATCTGCCGTGGTCTGATGTTGACATCAATGAAACGCTCTGGTACTTGTTCATTAGCACAATTTTCCTGAGGTAGCCCGTTCTTCCCCTATCTTGTGTTCAGAGCAGATCTTCCTGATTCTGGTTCGCTAGGTTGTTTATCAAGTTTCTTTGTGGGATTTGGCACACCGCTGTTTTTAATGAATGTATTGCCCGGTGAAAGTGGATTTTCTATATATGGCCAGTGTCAAATCCCCGTTTTCTTCTTTTGAGTGAGTTTGATGTCAAGGAAGGGAAAACTGTCGTTCTTTCTCTCTACCCTCCTCGAGAGTGAATTTGATGTCTGGATCGGGCTCCATTTGCTTGTTTGAGGATTTCGGTAGGGTCTGCTTCTGGGATGAACAACAAGAGATCATCTAAATACCTTTTAAGAGTGCGCACTGGTCAATTATACATTTTTAGGCTCGTTTTTTCAAGATGATACATACATCTGCCAGGAGGGGTCCAATGTAACTTCCGTAGAGCTACACCATTGATCTGACGGCAGTATATCCCTTCAAATGTAAATTGCACGTTTTTAGTACATGCTAACATGAGGTCTTTGATGTCATTGGTGTCTCTAGGGAAATCAAAAAACTCCTTTTTCGATAAGATCACACAAGATCTCCGTTGTCTTATCCCGTGGTATGCTTGTTAGCCAAGGATGAGACGTCAAGCGAGACCATTTATTCCGTAGAATGTTCTTCCCTTCAGTTCATTTGCTAGTTCGAAGGAGCTGATGTGTTTGCGTTTATGATGCTTCTTATTGGTTGAGGTATTTTGCAGAGAAACTTGGTTGGCTGGTGTTGCGGAGCGTTGATCATTGACATAATGGGCCGCATTGAGAGAGCTCCTGAGGCTGTCACGGCTTTATGAGTTTTTTGGTTTGCCGTACGAATCTTGCGGGTGTTTGCTCCGACGGTTTTACCTCTTTGGACTTTCTTCTATGAGTTTTGATCTAATATCGGAATCAGCCACCGATGTTAAAACGTGTTTTTCCATCTTTTTCAGAATTGCATTAGTTCTCATCTTTACGTTTGTTGAATCATCTTTCTGTTTGATGTCTTGTTTGAATTTAGATTGATCATTTATTATATCGTTCATGGACTTCCTATAAGCGTCGGCTTCAAGTATAACAATTCCTGATCCTTTGTCGGGTGTGGCAAGTCGTATGGATTTGTCTGATTGGAGTTTTCTGAGTTCGTCTATGTGCTGTTTTGTGATGATTTAGCTGCCTTTGAATTCCTTCTTGTATTGTTCTAGTGCGCTTACTATCTCAGCTTTCAGTCCTTGTCCATTGAATGCATGTGGGGCGGTGTCTTTCGTTAAGTCATTGTAGAAATTTTCCGTTCCAGCCTGAATGTCAATAATGTCACGTTCACTTAGGTTTTTCTTGACTACGCAGAATTTTGCTCCTAAGGAGAGTAATTCTTTCTGGTGTTTTGACAAGATCACTTTTGAATAATTGTGAATAAAAGCGTCTGGGTTCGTAGGAAATTTGTCCATAACAAGAAACGGAAGTAAAAACGAGTCAGATTTGTTAGGCCACTAGCGTAATCAATTGAAAACCCAAAATGTATAAATATGTATGATTGTATAAGAGATGATTAGTATTCACGAAATAAATGGCCTTTATCCACTTTGTTATTTGTGTTCCTAATCTAATTATATATATATATATATATATATATATATATATATATATATATATATATATATATAGGATTAGGGATGTTGGTCTCATACTGTTGCTTATATTCTATATATATGTTTTTATACATATTGACATGTATTTTATATATTGATATAAGGTGTGACTAACGTAATAAATAAATAATAAGAATAGAAAATATTCATGTTTAACAATTACCAATGGTCCTTCTTCAAATATATATATATATATATATATATATATATATATATATATATATATATATATATATATATATAAGAATAAACAATGCTCGAAATTGCTGATTTTTGTGCAGGAGCTGCACCCCTCTTTAATAGTTTTTGAGGGAGATGCTGATTTATTCTAGTTTCGAGCCTCTTTTTTGATCTGCCGATGTACTGAGCGTTGCAGGTACATTGAAATTTGTATACAGACAAAGGTGTTGACGTCACAGAGAGGCTATCTTTTTCATTCGTGCGCATCAGTTTTGTTGTGTTGAACACCACTCTCACCTGTATTGATGGAAACTGTGCTTTAGTCGCTCGAATTACTTTTCGTTTAAAGATTTCCGCTGGAAGATCACCTCCAAAGGGAACACTAAGCGTTACTCTCTGGGGAGTTTGTTTTCCTCCAAATTGGCCTCGATTTTGTTGCGTTGCCTCAAGTTGTATTCGATGAACCAGTCCGGATAGCCATTATTTCTCAACGCTTCGCGAAGCAAATTTAGCTCTACTTCAATGTTGTCCGGTGAACAAATCCTGCGTATTCGTGTGCCAAAATTTATTATTAGGTTCCTTTTGTACGCCCTTGGCACACTACTCATATAATGGATATATTGTCCAGTCCAGCTTGATTTCTTGTGAACTGACCTTGAGAGAGTACCTTCTTCATCTCTCGTTATTCCTACATCTAGGAAGGATAAATATCCGTCTTTTTCTTCTTCTATTGTAAACTTGATTGCCTGGTCTACCTTGTTTATGTGATGTAGCAGTGAATTTGTATCTTCATCCTTTTCAACGACCATGAAAGTATCGTCAACGTAGCGCACGTAAAAATGAGCTCCATTGATAAATGGTTTTAAACCAGTTGTTTCTAAATGGTGCATGTATGAAGATACAAATTCACTGCTACATCACATAAACAAGGTAGACCAGGCAATCAAGTTTACAATAGAAGAAGAAAAAGACGGATATTTATCCTTCCTAGATGTAGGAATAACGAGAGATGAAGAAGGTACTCTCTCAAGGTCAGTTCACAAGAAATCAAGCTGGACTGGACAATATATCCGTTATATGAGCAGTGTGCCAAGGGCGTACAAAAGGAACCTAATAATAAATTTGGGCACACGAATACGCAGGATTTGTTCACCGGACAACATTGAAGTAGAGCTAAATTTGCTTCGCGAAGCGTTGAGAAATAATGGCTATCCGGAATGGTTCATCGAATACAATTTGAGGAAACGCAACAAAATCGAGGCCAATTTGGAAGAAAATCAAACTCCCCAGATAGTAACGCTTAGTGTTCCCTTTGGAGGTGATCTTCCAGCGGAAATCTTCAAACGAAAAGTAATTCGAGCGACAAAAGCACAGTTTCCATCAATGGTTGTAGTGAGAGAAAATGCTTCTGGCTTTTGAAGCTATTGCAATTAATAAGCTCAAGCCCTGCTTAAACGTGCAGAAAATAATTCAAAAAGAAATTAAATTGGACTGGAATAAAGACATAACTGACATGCCTTTAAAATAGCCAACGCTTCGCAAAATACGACACATACATCAATTACGGACGCAATTACAATGAAAGCGATGACACACCAAATGACGTTACGCAAAAGGAGTGGTCTAAATTGCGCAAAAGTAGTGGTCTAAATTGCGCAAAACAAAGGCTAGTACAACGAAGAGGAGATTGGTTACGACAAATGTACAGTGGGATTGGATGAACGAATATACCAACGAATCCAGAACAATGGCTGTAGATACTGGTAGAAATAAGATTTATTAATAAATGTTATTCCATGGAGTACGTTGTTTTGTTCTTGCATTTTCAAAATGGTGAAATTAGAAACTATCAATATATATATATATATATATATATATATATATATATATATATATATATATATATACTCTCATAGTATCCTTTCCATGTGCAAAGAGAGATTCACAACTTTCATTCTAATTTTCTTCTCAAGTGTCTAAATATGGATATATGTGCGAGTGTATTGAAAGGCAGATCAAATCAAGAAGTTTAAACATGGAGAGAATGGGAAATAAGGGAACAAACAACCAATTGCGTGAATCCTTTACAGTTATATTTAATGCCGCAAGTTTTTTTCTGTTTGAATAAATCCGGCTGCACTTTGTTTGTCCATAAAGCTTTGTAAAAGGCTATCTAAATTCTGTTATCTCATTTGGTGGTTATCTCAAATGCCACTTCTTTTATCTGATAAAATTTATTTTTCTTTATTCACATAGAAACGTTTTTATGAATATATATATATATATATATATATATATATATATATATTACACGTTTAATCATCAATTAAGAATATTAATTGCGATTGCTTCGTAAGCAAGGAACATTTTCCCGATTCTTCCTTTTATTAAACTAAAAAGATTTTCCTACCGGTAACGTGGTCTGTGAGCAAAATATGCTTGCAAATTGATGATTTATGTGCGGCAGCTGCACCCATTTTAATGCCAGACCAACGAAACGTAAGCTGCTCTAATGAATTTCATCTCCATTACTTTGGTAGTAGTTTAGAACATCACATTATAATTTGGAAGAGACATTCGATGCGCAATCTCTTTCAGCAAAGCTTTATTCACCAGCCACAGTCGACCCCATTTGCCACATATTCATTTCTATCAAGTCATCATTCAATCTTTTATATAATATTCACATATATGGGATTGCGAAGAACTAGTATATGTTTTAGGCATGGATCACCTGACAAAGCTACGCTCTGCAAGACCAGGTGGATATGCGCAACTTATTTCACGTTTAATTGTTTCTACTTTGTTCGTAACTTATATTTATTATATTTACGCTTAAAATGTATTTTTTGTATAAATTGAGTTCAGAAATATTAAATTAAGTCTTGTCTAATTTTGCTAACGTGTGCGGTATCCTCTGCTACAGTCAATTTCTTAATTTGATATAGTTAACCATAATCTGTAATGCTTTGCTGTCGAATCCAAAAGATGTCAAAATAGAATGTCTCAAAGCGAAATTTCAATAGGTCAAAGTATAGAAGTTGTGTCTTATTGAAATTGAGGAATTACATTTTGATGCTAGTTTTGCTAACATTGCAAACTGAAATATATTTAATTAGTTGGTTTTTATTTAGCAAAGACTGATTATTTACTTTCTTTTTCAAATTTTCCTATAGGTAGCAGCGGCTATGTAAATGCACTTAATAGTGTCGCTTTCAATCAAAGTGCTGTCGCCACAACATTCGCCAATTCCACGAGTTCTGTTTGTACAACTAGTGCCTCTAGTCTTAGCTCAATTACCTCCGGTCCAACTACCAGCAAAGGATTTGGACGTGTCATAAACGTGTGGAACTCAAGACATAGCAGCACCAATTTAGGAAGTCAGACTTCCGGTGGTGCTGGACTATCGGGAATAGGCATGGGATCGGATTCGTCTGCTTTTGAATGCATCTACTTGTTCGCCCGAACATGTCGAGAAAAAGAAACTTGGTTCCAGCGCTTCCATGCCGCTTCATTGGGCGTGTCACTTAACGCTACACCGCAACTGGTATGTATTCGGCTGTTCGTTTGATTTCATTCATAAATTGCTTTGATATTATTAAGAAATACTTGTCGCAATTTTAAGCTAGGGGCACTCCGCAGGACCACTCGAAAACCAACAATGGCAGTTATTATAATCAAGATTATATAAACGCTCCAGCTTCAAGTAAATGCCATGAGACTTTACAAAAACGTTAAGAGTCGTTGGAGGCTGAGATACAGGTACTGTTGGTGTTCCTTATTGGAGCCAGAATTGCGTTCTCTGACAAACGCAGAGAAAGTTAGGTAGTGTAGCAGAGTCTAGAAGCCGTCCTAGACACTAGAGACCGTCTCTGGTTGAATTGGCTGGTAGTCCTTTGTTGCGTCGAAACCAGAGGGTTTGTTGTTGTGTAAAGGCTCAGAAATGTCTTGTTGAAGATCTGCGGCAACACCGTGGTGACTGGCACACGTAGAGGTCCAATAAATAGATGTTTGATCCGTTTAATAGTTGTGCAGCAACAAGATTGGCGTGAATCCAATCCCAGTGACTAGGTGACACAGCTAACGCCAGTCCAGAAGTCAGCGTAGATAGACAGTCAATGTGACACGCGACAGCAGGGAACACCAAACGCGGTAATGACAAGCATGGTAAATGCACCGTGCTTGAAAACAAAAGCTCGCACGTCATTGGTTAACGGCAAATTTCGTTTGTTTTAATTGGTGCCGCGTAAATGAAATTTGAATTTCATTTAGGCAATATGTCGGCGAATTGTTCCTGAGTCGTTACAGTTGTGAACTAGATATAAACACCTGACCCATTAAGTAATTACATTTTGTCAGGATAAACTAAGAACTGTATAGTGTAGAAAAGGAAATTCATCCAGTAGACCGGTTTCGTCCTTATTGGGAACTCATCTGGTGCTGGTCAGAATTTGCCGCGGACAGGGCAGTTGAGAGTCTTCCTAATGAAAGATTGGGAGACTTTTCGTCTGTGCTAATTGGTTGTGTTGCCATTCGCTTTCTTCCAAATTTGTCCTGATGCTGGGTGTTTTTTGCCACGCATTATTTGCACCTTGCTTATATCTACGCATCTAAGCACAAGTGCAAAGCTCCTAGTACACTACAGGCGATGCCCCATTGGGATATGTTTTAGTCTAATATATTTTACAGAGCAATACATCCTGTCCTCTTTCAAGATTAGCAGTTTACTCCACTAGGAAATGATAGCATGCGCACTCGTTAGTGAAAGTTGGAAGGGAAGCGATTAATGAAGCTATCTCCTTTGTATGAGACCTGTTTTGTGCAACCAGAACACATAGCTGCAGATGTTGATTTACGAGGATTCATTCGTCGAGACGAGTAGTTCGTTTATGTACCTCTGGCACTTTTAGCATCTTTTCTGTGACAGACCTTGATGTGAATTTTCGTAAATGGTACGTCCGTATGATGAACGCACATCGTATAGATAAAATTTTTATTAGGAGGTCACTGTTAGCGCCAAAGCCGTTTCCGATAGGCGACGAAATTCTATTGGTGAACATGTTTCCTAAGCATTTGATTGACATCAGTGGTAGTAGATTGCACACATCGTAACCTCTGTATACATTTTATAGGTAGGCAGGCAGTCATTAAACGACGAGGGGAATGAAGGAGCACGTGAACTCCCAAGATGAGGAACCAACAATCTTTAAGGAATTTATTGCTCGTCAAATACATTTCCTTGAATTGCAGCTGTAAAAATAGTGCTTTTATACCATTTTTTTGCAAATCTTAGACTAACGTTACCGAAGTCTTTTAATTTCCTTTCTATTTTATATTTCCTTTTCGATCGTACATTCTAAAATGTATGCTTTATTTACGACATTTGCGTTTAAATAAGGTTCAATTCAGCAAAATACGCGAATGGATACATGATTACTATTATATAAAACATAAATTTTATGTTTTGATAATTTCGAGAGTTGTTACTTAATTAAACGCATATTTCTGTGAACGTTAATTGCAATCTGGCCTCTGAGGTTTAGTTGTCCATTTCCACTTTATGTAGCTCATATTCTTCTCAAGCATCTACCAATGTACATCTTTTATATATATAAATTGCAAGGCAAATATAAATAGAGGGTGTAAACAACTAAAAGATTGCGTGCAGATCTTCCAGTTCAAGCTCAATGCCTGAACATGCTTCTTCTGCTTGCATTAATCCGGCTGCAATTTGCTTATTCAATAAAACTTCGTATGTGGCTAACTCCCTTCTGTTATTGCATTCAGTAATTATCCTAAATACTACGTCTGGAGAACATACGTGTGAGGTTTCAATGATGTGTTGCACAATTTCAGACTTGTATCCACCATTTGATTCAAAACAGGCGTCTACGTTGCCATTTTTTTCTCATTCGAGTAATTAACCGTCTAGTCGATCGGTAGCATTTAAGATAATTACAAAATATATTAGCAGAAGAGAATAAACCGCATACGAAGCTTTATGGATAAACAAGTTGAAGATATGACAATTGCAAGTAAATAAATGTCAAACATGAATCGTATATACAATTTTTGCTTTGGGGGCTGTTATGTCCACCTATGTTGGATGGTCCACGTACATGTATGTCGTCTGTGTTTATTATTAGCGTATCGTCCAGACGAGACTTAATTATGCCTAATTCTGTAGTTAAATTATTCATTTGAGAAGTCAGTCCCTGAATCAACGTTTCCAACCCATCAGAAGCCATATTAAATGTACCACACATGCTTTATTTTTACTCAATTATATATAGAATTTTGCTCGCACAACGAGCATCGATTTAATAAAACAAATTTACACATATTAATTAATTTATGTTCACTTCGGCTCGAAGTCTGCTTTTATCATTGGGCTGACTGCTTCATTCTTATACGGGCGCTTCTGCGAGGAATTTCTGTTGAAATAATGTCTGCCCTAGATAAGACCCTTTGTTCATTATTTGTCTTAAGGGTGGCTATTGCCACAGGGGCGTCACATATTACAGATATTTTAAAAGTATTGCATGAAGATTAATTAAATCAAGGTTCCAATCTTGATATAAACACCTGTCCTTTTATGTACTTGCGTTTGTAAGTATAAACTAAAAATTGTATAATGTAGAAAAGGTAATTCATCCAGTAGATCGGTTTCGTAGTTGTTGGGAACTCATCGCGTAATGTCCAGAATTCGCCGCGGGCAGGGCTCGAACCTGAGCACGCCTGCTTCAGAATCTGTTACTCTATCTACTGAGCCACCCTGCCGCACACTACACACAATTTTCAGTTATTCACTAACCAATGTTTCTTGGTTAGCCTTGCATTTACTTTACTTTACTGCGGCTGACTCCTTTTGGAGGATAAGCCGGTTCCACATTTCATGGAGTTTCTTGGGAATTTGGTACAAGTGGTGTCCCCTCACCACTCGATATATTATATATATAATATATATATATATATATATATATATATATATATATATATCATGCAGCCTGTATGGCATATCTTTCGATCTAAAGCTTCAATTAACCAAATCCAATCTATCATTATAGAACAGACACCAGGCTACTTGGGGATGTGGTATTGAATTGATCATTTATTTACTTAAATGAAAATTGGTTGCACGGGCAGTGATACCAATTATTTATACGAAGATTGCAATCTTGATGTTAACACCACTCCTATTATATTCATATATTTGTCGGTATAAAACAGGGTAGACAAGGAAATTCATTCAGTAGACGAGTTTGTTCCCTATTAGTAACTCATTACGTACTGTCCAAAATTTACTGCTGGTCAGTCTAACTAAGAGTGCCAAACCACGAAGCATTAGTTAATCGATAACTGAAAATTGTGTGTAGCGTGCGGCAGGATGGCTCAGTACCTAGAGCAACGGATTCCGAATCAGACGTGCCAAGGTTCTGGACAGTACGTTATTAGTTCCCAATAAAGACGAAGCCGGTGTCCTGGATGAATTAAATTTTCTATATTATACAAGGCTTAGTTTATAGTCTAATTTATGTATATAATAGGACGGTGTTTAAATCAAGATCGAAATTTTGATTTAAATAATTATTATCACCGTCCTGGCAACCAATGTTCGTTTAATCACATACGATTGTCTTGTGCACTGCCAGTAATTAGTCTAAGATTTTCTGGTAGATACAAACGGTGTCGCACAAGTTAAAATTGTCATTTGTATTATTGATTCTATATATTTCGTTTGTTAAGTGAATTTCTGAAAAAGAAACTCGCAAAATGTGGACAAAGGATGTAAACACCTCGTTTTGCAGAACAAAGATCGGTTAAATCTGCAATATCATTTTTTTCCTCCTAATTTTCAAATTATCAAAAAAATGCTTTAAACCAAGTTTGCGAGCTTTAAGTAAACACCAATCCTATTGTATTTAACCAGTCGTCGAACAACATAACAAAACTGTCGCCAGTTGCTAAATGATGCTAAACAATGATTTTAAAGATTGATCGTTTTTCGTTGCCGGTCGTATTTGAAAAAGAATTAAATAAGTTCAGCTTTTCTGAAATTCTCATCGTCATATCGCCTCTTGCTCACTGATAAAATACATTTCTATCATACGCTCTTACTCGCCTGATGATCATTTCATTTTTTGATGACTGTTCAAATTTTGAAGAATGAACGTTATGCTTACGTTGCGAATATTACAAATCTCATGTTAGATATTCATATTTCTATATTTTATGTCTTATAAAGGCTGTTGAAGAATATCTTTTAAAGCCTTCGCCAATGCATACTACATTGACCACTAAAACTGGTGTCAGTTCCAGTCAGATTGGCTCAGTTTCTATGTCGTCTTTGTCAATGGCAACAACAGCAACCAACTCTACCACAAATCTGGGAGCTTTAACAGCATTTTATTCAACAACCGGTTTACCTGGCACTGTACTGGATTCAGTATCTACAGAGACTGGTGTTGCTGTGGGTGGTGGGATATCCTGTTCAATGTTAGGGAGTGGAGTAGACGGAAGTCTGTCGTCTGAAGCAACACTGACGCCTGCTACAAGTGCACTGGCGGGCACAATTTCAAATGCTGCGATTAGCACCGGGATATTAGATACGAATAATGATAACTCTAACAGACCATACTCAGTTGGTTTTGGTGAAGCTGATGGGTCTACTGATTCAAAGCTCGCTTCTTCTGGTGAAATTCCATCTGGTGGAGCAACCAAGAAGTATTCACTCGGTTCTGTTGCTGGTGGTAAGTCAATTAAATCTTCTAGCCTTATCTACCACTTTATATGGTTCTTTCACTTCTCTATATTTATTTTTATTAATTTATTACGCTTTTTAACTATATATTTTCTTAAGCTCTTCCTATCTAGCCCTGTTTGTCCTCTTTGCAACGTTATTCTTTGAATTTCTAATTCACCTATCTTCATATCATCATCATTACAAGCACCACCGTCATCATCATCATCATCAAAAACAGATATAAAACGTTATTTGAAATCGATGTTTCACTTCCTCATAACCCGAAGGTAAAGAACGAAATAATGTAATGAATAGATTTTTAATTTTTTAATATATTTTAGTGATAATAACAGTAACGGAACTTATAATTGAAGACACAACACTGTAAAAGTATATTAATTAAGGCTACGGTGAATCTAGATTAGTTGAGGAAAGATAAATGGACGACATACAAAAAAGGCATGATGTGGTATCGAATTGCACTCAATAGCGATCTTTCTGCAGCTATCTAGTGGAGTCATTTTATTATCCTTTGTATTATCCTAGATTGACACAATTAACAGCGATAATTGGTCGTGTCTGTGATGTGATACAGTGAATGCAACAAAGAAGCTTTGTGGACGATGTCGCCTTTTCTTGCAATTTACTTGGTCGAGGGTGTGCGTAAATGGCCTTGTTTCTCTGCGTTATCTAGGTAGATTTTTCAATCTATGCTGGATTCATCACTGCCTACCTTATTTGTCTAGACGTTATTGATGTTATTGGTATGATTATGATTATTATTATTAATTATTATTATTATTATTATTATTATATTAACATTACTGATATTAATATTATGGCTATTGTTGTTGTTATTATTTTCATTTTTATATTTTTTTATTTATTCATTTTTATAATTTTTAATTTTATTATTATAATTATTATTATGTTTGTTATTGTTATTATTATTATTGTACATTTTATTGTTGTTATAATACTAATACTACTACTAATAATAATAATTATTATTATTATTATTAGTATTATATTATAATTGCTCCACTCCGTTCATTTTATCATGATTATGCAGCAGTAAAGCTTTAGTTTTAAATGTTGGTTTGTTGCTAATGATGACTGATGACAATAGGACTAATACACCGCAAAATTATTATTATTGATGTTATTATGGTTATTAGTGTTGTTAATATTATTATTTTTAAATTTTTTTGTTTATTCATTTTTATTATTTTTACTTTATTATTGTTATTATTATTATTATTCTATTATTATTATTATTATTATTATTATTATTATTATTATTATTATTATTATTATTATTATTATTATTATTATTATTATTATTATTATTATTATTATTAATAATTACTATTATTAGTAGTAGCATCAATTTTGTGATTTTTATTGCGTTTGTTGCTATTATTTATATTTTTTCTTTATTGTTATTATTATCGTTTAAACAATAATTGATTGCGCGGGTGGTGGTAACAATTCTTTAAATCAAGTTTGCGTGCTTGAAGTAAACACCAATCCCATTGTATTTAACCAGTTGTCGAACAACATAACAAAACTACCGCCAGCTGCAACGCACTGACGCGTTTCGACCTTCCATGATCATCATCAGAGTACGACGGCAAACTGACTATCGAGGATCAAACCGCATTGAATATATATGGAACTCAAATTTAGATATGCGGCTCTCACCTCTAGCAGTCTTGCATACATTGAACTTGACTGGAAATGTCGGCTGCACAATTTCTATGCAGTTACGAACATTAACTGTTTGCAGCTTTCGCCACATATACATATATAGGCAATACAATTTAAACAATAATTGATTGCGCGGGTGGTGGTAACAATTCTTTAAATCAAGTTTGCGTGCTTGAAGTAAACACCAATCCCATTGTATTTAACCAGTTGTCGAACAACATAACAAAACTACCGCCAGCTGCAACGCACTGACGCGTTTCGACCTTCCATGATCATCATCAGAGTACGACGGCAAACTGACTATCGAGGATCAAACCGCATTGAATATATATGGAACTCAAATTTAGATATGCGGCTCTCACCTCTAGCAGTCTTGCATACATTGAACTTGACTGGAAATGTCGGCTGCACAATTTCTATGCAGTTACGAACATTAACTGTTTGCAGCTTTCGCCACATATACATATATAGGCAATACAATTTAAACAATAATTGATTGCGCGGGTGGTGGTAACAATTCTTTAAATCAAGTTTGCGTGCTTGAAGTAAACACCAATCCCATTGTATTTAACCAGTTGTCGAACAACATAACAAAACTACCGCCAGCTGCAACGCACTGACGCGTTTCGACCTTCCATGATCATCATCAGAGTACGACGGCAAACTGACTATCGAGGATCAAACCGCATTGAATATATATGGAACTCAAATTTAGATATGCGGCTCTCACCTCTAGCAGTCTTGCATACATTGAACTTGACTGGAAATGTCGGCTGCACAATTTCTATGCAGTTACGAACATTAACTGTTTGCAGCTTTCGCCACATATACATATATAGGCAATACAATTTAAACAATAATTGATTGCGCGGGTGGTGGTAACAATTCTTTAAATCAAGTTTGCGTGCTTGAAGTAAACACCAATCCCATTGTATTTAACCAGTCGTCGAACAACATAACAAAACTACCGCCAGCTGCAACGCACTGACGCGTTTCGACCTTCCATGATCATCATCAGAGTACGACGGCAAACTGACTATCGAGGATCAAACCAATGGGATTGGTGTTTACTTCAAGCACGCAAACTTGATTTAAAGAATTGTTACCACCACCCGCGCAATCAATTATTGTTTAAATTGTATTGCCTATATATGTATATGTGGCGAAAGCTGCAAACAGTTAATGTTCGTAACTGCATAGAAATTGTGCAGCCGACATTTCCAGTCAAGTTCAATGTATGCAAGACTGCTAGAGGTGAGAGCCGCATATCTAAATTTGATTTCCATATATATTCAATGCGGTTTGATCCTCGATAGTCAGTTTGCCGTCGTACTCTGATGATGATCATGGAAGGTCGAAACGCGTCAGTGCGTTGCAGCTGGCGTTAGTTTTGTTATGTTGTTCGATGACTGGTTAAATACAATGGGACTGGTGTTTACTTCAAGCTCGCAAACTTGATTTAAAGAATTGTTACCACCACCCGCGCAATCAATTATTGTTTAAATTGTATTGCCTATATATGTATATGTGGCGAAAGCTGCAACCAGTTAATGTTCGTGACTGCATAGAAATTGTGCAGCCGACATTTCCAGTCAAGTTCAATGTATGTGAGACTGCTAGAGGTGAGAGCCGCATATTTAAATTTGATTTCCATATATATTCAATGTGGTTTGATCCTCGCTAGTCAGTTAGTCGTCGTACTCTGATGATGATCATGGAAGATCGAAACGCGTCAGTGCGTTGCAGCTGGTGGTAGTTTTGTTATGTTGTTCGAAGACTGGTTAAATACAATGGGGTCAGTGTTTACTTCAAGCTGGCAAACTTGATTTAAAGAATTGTTACCACCACCCGCGCAATCAATTATTGTTTAAATTGTATTGCCTATATATGTATATGTGGCGAAAGCTGCAAACAGTTAATGTTCGTAACTGCATAGAAATTGTGCAGCCGACATTTCCAGTCAAGTTCAATGTATGCAATACTGCTAGAGGTGAGAGCCGCATACCTAAATTTGAGTTCCATATATATTCAATGCGGTTTGATCCTCGATAGTCAGTTTGCCGTCGTACTCTGATGATGATCATGGAAGGTCGAAACGCGTCAGTGCTTTGCAGCTGGCGGTAGTTTTGTTATGTTGTTCGATGACTGGTTAAATACAATGGGATTGGTGTTTACTTCAAGCACGCAAACTTGATTTAAAGAATTGTTAACACCACCCGCGCAATCAATTATTGTTTAAATTGTATTGCCTATATATGTATATGTGGCGAAAGCTGCAAACAGTTAATGCTCGTGACTGCATAGAAATTGTGCAGCCGACATTTCCAGTCAAGTTCAATGTATGCAAGACTGCTAGAGGTGAGAGCTGTATATCTAAATTTGATTTCCATATATATTCAATGCGGTTTGATCCTCGATAGTCAGTTTGCCGTCGTACTCTGATGATGATCATGGAAGGTCGAAACGCGTCAGTGCGTTGCAGCTGGCGGTCGTTTTGTTATGTTGTTCGATGACTGGTTAAATACAATGGGATTGGTGTTTACTTCAAGCACGCAAACTTGATTTAAAGAATTGTTACCACCACCCGCGCAATCAATTATTGTTTAAATTGTATTGCCTATATATGTATATGTGGCGAAAGCTGCAAACAGTTAATGTTCGTAACTGCATAGAAATTGTGCAGCCGACATTTCCAGTCAAGTTCAATGTATGCAAGACTGCTAGAGGTGAGAGCCGCATATCTAAATTTGAGTTCCATATATATTCAATGCGGTTTGATCCTCGATAGTCAGTTTGCCGTCGTACTCTGATGATGATCATGGAAGGTCGAAACGCGTCAGTGCGTTGCAGCTGGCGGTAGTTTTGTTATGTTGTTCGATGACTGGTTAAATACAATGGGATTGGTGTTTACTTCAAGCACGCAAACTTGATTTAAAGAATTATTATCGTTGTCTTTATTATTTTTTATCATTATAAATTTTAAAAGCTCTATTTATATTGTTACTTTTGCTATTATTACGACTAATATTGTTTTTGGTATTAATTTTAATGTTATTATTATTATTTTACTCCGTTCATTTTTTCTATAATTATGCAGTAATAAATCTTTAGTTTTTTTAATGTTTTTTTATTGCCGTTTTGGATGATGACTATGATGATAATATGATTGATACACCTTATAATTCTAATTTACTTGACATTTTCAAGTAGTCACTCGGCTCGAAAAGCATTTTTCAATGGCACAACCTAAATCCTTTATATAATCAATCGAACATTGGTTGCGCGGGCGGTCATAACAATTACCTTTAATCAAGATTGAAATCTTGATATAAACACCTAAGCCATTGTGTACATACATATGCCAGTATAAACTAGGCATTGTACATTGTAGAAAAGGCAATTCATCCAATAGACCGGTTTCGTCCTTATTGGTAACTCATTACGTACTGTCCAGAATTTGCCGAATTCTGGCACGTCTGCTTCGGAATCTGGTGCTTTAATCACTGAGCCAACCTAAAGGTATTCCATACAGGCCCAATCTAAAGAAAAGGCTAACCATAAAACATTGATTAGTATATAACTGAAAATTGTGTGTAGTGTGCAGCAGCGTAGCTCAGTGGTTAGAGCACCACATTCCGAAGCGAACGTGCCTATGTTCGAGCCCCGTCCGCGGCAAATTCTGGCCAGTACGTATTGAGTTTCCACTAAAAATAAAATCGGTCTACTGGATGAATTGCTTTTTCTACACTATACAATAATAAGTTTATACTGGCAAACGTATGTACATAATATGTCAGGTGTTTTTATAAAGATCGCAACCTCGATTAAATGTAACCTAAATCCGTGTTAGGTTTATTCGAAAAATTATTGCATGCTCGGAGCATCATGCAAACTACGTTTATTGGTTTATTTGCCATATTTATCTTCTGTTATTAACATAATGCATGGAATTTTTAGGTATTCTGATAGTTATATTACCTATCTTTAATTGGAATTCCAGGTGTGAATCAAGCTGATTCTCTTTCGGTATTATTTAATCAAGGGTCGGGATCCGGTGCAACCAGTGGAGCTGCTACGAGCGGACAATCCGTAGCAAGTCTCCTTTCGATGAGTACCAGATCCATATCTGTCAGTTCTGCTTCGACGACAGTGACGCAAGCGCTTTCGACAGCATCAAATACCACGGTAGTGTCAACTGGCAGTTCGGTGTCTGGTCGTGAGCCGGCACATGTTGCATACATACGCTATATGGCCAAGTTTATGCCCGCTGACTGGTTGTTGCGCAGTGCACAGGTATGCGTATTATTGGCGCTTGCAAGCATCTCAAATTCTTAATAGTTATCTAACCTTGGCAACTGTCTTATTTATTTCCATGTTTTAACTACTCATTTGTTCATGCATATTAATGTTGCATTCACGGTTCAACTTCGTATCAATAAACTGAGTGGCTACTGCTAATATGTCGTATTTGTGTAAAGATATTAAAGATGCAATTAAAGAAGTTAGAAATATTACTTCAGTGATACTTATCAGCTGTTTTGTGGATATAGCGAACTTCCAAAGCTTACTGGCATGAGTGCGATCTCTTCCTGGTTTCATGACTGTTTTCGCATTTCGAAGTTTTTGAACGTTAGTAGGCAAAGCAACCGAGCTCGCAGGCGTTTATCGTTGGCAAGTGAGTTTGACTTTCTCACCCTTTTCCTTCATAGTGTTCACGATACTATTTGGTATGCTATCGGCTTTTGTTATTGCTGGCCCAGTAAAAGTTTATTCATTTCTGATTTGCTGCACATTCTTATCCAGTTTTCGTGCTCGGATATTCGTGTGGAATACGGATGGCCGCAGGGATAGAAATTTCAGTAAGATTTTGGCGAATGATAGACATCAGATCCATAGATTTAATCAGTACAACTCCATTTCTCTTACGGGTTCTGTAGCTAGCTTGGTTATAAAATAGCCGAGAATCAGTAGGACGTCCGAGATCCGCTCAAATTCGGAGTCTAAATCTGATAGATTTTTATAGAATTCATCATTTATACTAGCAGTATTGTTGAGAGTTTGAGTTTACACTTTCATTATTCTCAGAACCAAATTGCCTACGAGAGTGTATATCTATTCAGACAAGTAAGGTCTTTGCTGCAACACTGGATATGAGAAGTCTAAACTATTTCCGCTTGGATCACTTGCGCATTGAGACGGTTGAATAATTGTGTTTCCCTGTGCTAAATGGTGTGCTGAAATCAAATAAAATCTCTTGGAGCCAAGCAAGGTGGTTACCGCGTTGGTGGAACTCACCAGCCGTAAACAACAAACAACTTCCATTGCATTGAGCGACCTTATCTTTTATACTTCACAGAAAATAAGGAAATTTAGTCGAGTCCCTGCTAGTTCTGACTTATAAACTTAAGTTCTGCTAAATAATACTGCGTGAACGACCTTGATCTCCATTTCTTTATACTTTTATATTTATTTCTGTTTAAGTTGACTTTTTTCGACCATCATTCCTATCCTCAAACACGGTAATCGTAATTCGTGCAATAACCATCGTCGTATAAGCTTGACTCCAGCCGTATCTAGGTTATTTGTTTCGATTATCCTACGTCGTCTTATCGCCGAACGGGAATTACACACTAGAGAAGAACAGACCGGATTCCGCGCAGGACGAGGTTGTATAGTTAAAATTTTTACGTTAAGGCAAGTTCTTGAACAGTGAGATTTATATCACCTTCCCACCCTAGCCGTGTTTCTAGACTTCAAAGGTGCATTTGACTCGGTGGACCGTAATGTTTTATTCCATATATTATCGAAAAGTGGTGTGCCCACAAAAGTTGTTAATATTATACGCGCTCTCTACGCAAATACTTCTGGTCGCGTTAATGTCTACAACGACTTAACACAACTTTTCAAACAGCAGTGGTGTTCGTCAATGCTGTCCACTTCCCTCTCTTTTGTTTAATTGTGTAATCGATGCTATTATGAACAACACTTTCTACACATTCAGGATGCTAGTGTTGAAGTTCTCCCGGACGGTAAACTGGTCGATCTTTACTATGCAGACGATATTATACTATTATTCGACTATCCAGATGCTGCTCATGTCACATTGAATAGATTAGCAGACGTTGTTCCGTCTCGGTATAAAATGAGGACCCTCTAAATGTAAGTTAATTTTACAGGATAACCCACCTCTCACTCCAACTCTGCGACTGCGGAATAAAGATCTAGACAATCGACAATTTACATACCTTGGGAGCTCTAACAATAACTTAGGCAATATTATTATAATCAAGGTTGCGATCTTGATATAAGCACATGACCAATTAATTTCTGATATGTCATTATAAACTAAGAATTGTATAGTGTAGAAAAGGCAATTCGTTCAGTAGACTGGTTTCGTCCTTATTGGGAACTTATCACATACTGGCCAGAATTTTCCGCAGACAGGGCTCGAACCTGGTCACGTCTGCTTCGGAATATGGTGCTCTAACCACTTAGGCAATATGTCTGAAAAGGTGAAAATGAGAATCGCGAAAGCTAGAGTAGATTTCTCGAACCTCCGTCATATATGGAGAAACGTGAGTATTTCGCTCTGCCTTAATGTTAGTGTTTACAATGCGTCTGTACGCGCAGTTTTACTATACCCTAGTGAAACCTGGCCTCTTAGAGTTGGTGATTTTAGACGCTTACGGGCATTCGACCATCATTGATTGAGAAGCGTTGCATATTTTGTTTAACAAAAAACGTTGACATCCGTAAATTTATATTTGGATCTGCCAACAAGTGCCTTCCATTAGAAAAACAAATAAGGCTACATTAACTTCGTTGGCTTGATCACATTTTGCGTATGCCCTCAATTTGAGTTCTGTTCTCTCATCCAGCACCAGATTGGCGTAAGAAACAAGGTGGGCAGATTTTGACATGGCAAAAACAGTTGAAGTCACTTACGCCTAATTGGAGTAGTATAGAATCCGTGCACATCATAGTTATTGGTTAGAAGCCCTTCGCGATATGGCATAGAATTGAGCTCAGTGGCGATCTTGTTGCAGATGTCTAGTAGAATCATCTTCGTAACTCTCTTTTATTATTAGGGAAAAGTTGGCTGCGGGGTTTGGTTTTTTTATGACGTGATTCAGTGAAAGCATCAAAGAAGCTGTATTGCTGATGTTGCCTTGCCCTAATGCTGACATCGCCATAATGGTGTTGGGTAGAGCTTTAGTTTGCCTCACTTCTGTGAGTTACCTTGATAAGTATACTAATAGTAACTAAGTTCTCTCTCTGTCTCTCTCTCTCTCACTTCCGTAAATGTAACCAATAATTTGTGTCTAAATTATTATATTTGATGCTGTTTATATTTTTTCTCGTTTCTTCTGGCAGTAAGACATTAGTCACTTTTGGATTTTGTACGGATGGGCTGACGATGATGATGATGACTTTCTTCATGTGATGGTTTGCTAATTTTTATTGCATTCCTTACTTATTTCGACCTGTAAAACATAATTTGTCTCTTTTTATGTTTTAAACTGTGTTTATATTTTGTCTTCTTAAGGCCTTACGTCTCAACATTAACCATATTAATTGTGATCCTCAGTTGACCTGGTTTAACGCCATGATTGGTAGAGTATTTTGGGACTTCCTCCGTGAGGCTTACTGGTTGGAGCGCGTTAAGGAGAAAATCCAAGGCAAACTGAAGAAGATTCATGTAGGTTTTATTAGCATATGGTAGTGAATCGTTCTAGCTATCCATTTAAAAAAATAATACATTAATTTACGTTAAATATTTGTTTTAAAATGCTTCTCTTTAATGAATGTCAAGACGTTTTGATGACTTCGTAATAATTTTTCTGTTTTAAGTTTCCTTTCTACGTAGTTCTTATCTACATTAGTTGTGGATGCTTTTTAATGTTTAGACAGATCTGGTTGTGTGAGAAATTTACTGTGTGTTATTAGATTTCTGAGGTGGTGCTGAAAATGAGATATCGAAACGTCGGCTTCATACAACAAAGTTTAGATCGAATCACATTTCCAGTGGTTACACTACGAATGGCGTGGAAGCCTTCGGAATGAAGGGAAGAATCAGCACCCAGCCAACACTAAGCCGTACTCAACGCGTACTTAGAAATGAGGATCAATTGAATCATTGCGGAACCGAGAGTGCCAATCGACCACCCACGAAAGAAAATTGTGAATACATTATACGTGATAGTCGCACTGCGCAACCACGAACAGAATCATGTAGGAGATATTTTCCTCCAATTAACAGTATCAATAAAATGTCTGAAATAATTTAGTTAAATTAAAAGCAATTGCACGCAAAAGTTCTAATAGATTAAATAAATATAAAATTTTCTGGCGATGTACTAACAGGTGAAAAATTTCCAATGTTAGAATGTTATTTTTACTTTCTCAGTTGTTCTGTCTTGGCATTGAGAGAATGATAAGTTTTTTGTCTGCTGTTTGCTCAACTGGTATGCAAGCAGACATCATGTTGATAATGATAATGATAATGATGCTGCTGCTGATGATGATAATGATGATACTAAATATCCATTTGCAGTTTACAAAGTATATATATATATATAGTGTTTGTGTGTATGCGTATAATATTCGTCTTAAATAACGCTTCCTGCTATGGATAATTCCATCAAATCATTTTATTCAAATACGTATCGTTTTTTGGCTCGATTCTCTACTTTTCTGCTGGCTAGTTCATTAATAAAATGGGCACACTTACCATTAAATATTGAGCAAATATTGTGAAGATTAACAGTTTTGTCAAAATTAGACAATTTATTCAATTAGTTGACCTTTCCTTATTATTTTTTATTGTTATTACCGTTGTTAATAATATTATTGCAGTTACCTTACTTCATTGATGGAATAACTTTGGCGAGTGTGGATTTGGGCAACGAACTTCCCGTCATACGCAAAGCTAGCCAGCCATATTTAGATACGCAAGGCCTTTGGGTCGAACTTGAGATAGCCTACGCTGGAGGTTTTTCTATGGGGCTTGAAACCAAGGCAAGTTGTTTATATTGGTATTTTTGTTTGGTTAAATTTTAACTTTTGTAACAATTTCATTATGTGGTTGCCTTACCGGAAAAAAGTAAGACAGATTGTAGTTTAAAAAAGCATAATTTTTTTTAACGACTATTCTGATTGAATCTATTAACGTGCATTCTGACGTTTCGTGTCCTCTTTTACGGACAAATTCTCAGACGTATCACAATTTTTCAAATTAGACAACAAAACAAGCACACACGTTTAATGCAGGTAACTTTTCCACTTCGATACATCTGTTTTCCTAAACATTGTAATTAATGTTAGGCAATTTTTTTTGTAAAAATTAACCAACTATTGTGTTCAATACACATATACCACTGCGTGGTTAATTACATTCATATCGAAGTTGCAGTAGTTTACGCGGATGATTGAGTAAATACAATTATCAAGTCCTTTAACGAATCTTGTTGAATCGGATCATTTGGTTAAATAAATAATAATAAGATTATTGTTAATTCTGGACGATATTTGAAGAGTTCCCAGTAAGGGCGCAACCGGTCTTCTAGATGGATTGCCTTCACTACATTATACAATGCTTATTTTATACTGACAAATGTATGTATATAATGGGACTGGTATTTACATCTAGGTCGCAGCTTTGCTTTAAATATATATTATCACCGCACGCGCAACCAACGTTTGTTTAATTGATGTTCCATTCAAAATCTCTATGATATATATATATATATATATATATATATATATATATATGTGTGTGTGTGTTTATATCCATACGGTTTGCTTATATTTATTTTAAAAGTGTCTCGATTTTCTAATTTTCCAGATGGTAGAATGATCAATCAAATTTTCATTTTAACTATATTGCCGTAGTCCTCAATTCCCGGTTTGCCTAATCTCATTTTGTGTACAATAGGTTATAGAGCGAGTGTGGCTAGTAAAACTGCCTGAAGAATATAATATTATTCTAACGTTGCAAAGTCAAAGTAATTAACATTAGCATTGAGAGACAAAAACTCGTATGATGAATCAATTGTTGTGCTGCGAGAAGGAGAGCAAAATATATGGTAATAATGAGGCCTAGTTAAGACCGAATATAGGTTTTACAATAAAATATTATATGTTAGGCAAATATTCATTGGTTTTGTTCACATCTAATATAAATATATAATTTTCAATTTAAATACCTGTGTAAAACCAATATACATATATATGTGTATATATATACATTCATATAAGCAACATAGTAGGTTCGTACGATTCACGATGAATACATAATATATCAGCATTATATATATATATATATATATATATATATATATATATATATATATATATATATGATCGTTTATATTTTCACCATTTTTTAAAATTTAAGAACAAAACAACGTACCCCATGGAATAACATTTATTAATAAATCTTATTTCTACCAGTATCTACAGCCATTGTTCTGGATTCGTTAGTATATTCGTTCATCCAATCCCAATTACAATGAAAGCGATGACACACCAAATGACGTTACGCAAAAGGAGTGGTCTAAATTGCGAAAAACAAAGGCTAACATAACGAAGAGGAGATTGGTTACTATATATATAGCTGGGCGACACATTTATAATTAATTCTGAGGAAATCCGCATAAACGGCCCAACCAATAAAATTAAAATCAACAGACTAAATGAGTCTACTAGATGAGTTGCCTTTTCTACATTGTACAATTCTTAGTTCATGTTGTAAAATGAATGTAAATAATTAGATTGGTGTTTATATCAAGACCGTGACCTTGATTTCAATAACTATCATCACCCGCGCAACCAATGGTCGTTTAATTGTCCAATTATTTATGAGATGCTCTTGCTGTCGAAAAAGTCTTATGAAATAGGAAGCCGAAATATCCCTTTTAAAAATAAAGACTGGATAAAAATGCCTCGTTTCGCACAAGGGCCAGATAATTAATCTGCTGCCTGTCACACAACGATTATCGTTTAGACAAAGGAAGTCGTTGAAATGACAATAGGTTTTTGAATGGGAGAACGTGAAATGAACGAAAAAGCTTGGTTCAAAAGGAGATAATTAGCAGACTATATTCGGATGAATACTAAAAGAAAATGTATAAAGAGAAATAAATATTAGCTAAAGTCATATTTAAATGAACAATTGCAAGAACTTCAGAAGAATTGCTCTAAGCGCATAGAAAGTGCAAATTACAATATGAAGGAATAATGCCGAATATGCTATGGAATTTCATCACAATTTTAATCTCTTGCTCTGAATATATAATAATCTGATTTAAAAAATCATTTTCCTGCTATTAGATAATGCCTCATTGGATATTGGGCCTAGTAATTTCTCAACTGTTGACACGTTCATAATAATAATCCTCGGTTTTTTTCTCAATTTATTCTCTAATTGACCCTGTCCGTCTACTTGGGCTACGTATAGAGATGTGTTTATAGCCTTCCTAACCTGTCTGATGATCAGTTTCATACAAGTGTCCAAATCCGAGTTCTGAATGTGTCCAGATTTACATACTTTTTTGTGTTCTCTTCTCGCCTTACTTGGCTGCATAGTATTTCCAACACACCTAAGATTACAGTTTTGAACGGTATGTCATATACCTCTGGCGTGTTCAAACCTTCTGTTTTTTAACGTTTGATTCAGGTAGATTATCGACAAATATGAGGAAATATTTCAATAAAATTTTGAAGCTATGTTTAGCTCTTAAGGTTCTTAGTTTTCTACTCAATTTGGAATATTGTGTTATGAACGTCTTTCTATGATCTTTTTTATCCTGTTTTGCTTCTATACATTCAAAAGTAAATTTATTTATTGCTTCTTTCAGTGTCGTGTCTTTAACTTCTCTGGATATCATTTTTTGAACATCTCTTTAAGTCTACTCTATTCATCTTGTCTATGTTTCAAATATACTTTTAAAAGACATTTTCATCGAACCAAGTCTGTGACTTATCTACATCTGCGTTGGAGCTTTTCGCAATTTCTATGGAAAACGCTTTCTCTTTCACTCATCTCACGCCTTCTCTTTCAATATTCCTTTGTTATTTCAATGTATCTGCTGTTTACTGTGATTGAATTAGACTGCTCAATTTATTTCAGTGGTAGGAAGTTCGACTTA